>VCJN01000236.1:0-59808 GCA_006384855.1 Tetraselmis striata | reverse complement strand
AGGCCGCGCATTCCAGCGGAAGGTCATAAGATCCGTCGGCGTTCGACTGGACGGGCGCGCGCAAGACGCCAATGCGCAGACCGGGCGTGCGGATCGAATTGCGCTCCAGCTCGTCGAGATCGAAGCGGCCGAGCTGCAGTTCGCAGCTTTTGAGGGTCGGCAAAGCGGCCTTGAAGGTGGCTTCAACGGCGCTTCGAAAGGCGTTGATCCGGCTCATTGCAGGATACTCCCGAGCCAGTCGCGCGTTGCCGCTTCGATATCGGCGCGGTTCTCAGGCGAAAGCCCGAGCCATGTGCGCGCCGGCATGGTTACGGTGCGGGCGAAGACAGTTGTGTCGCCGACCATGAAGCGGAGCGCCTTGCCCTTCTTCGGCTTGATCGTGCCGCCTTCCTGATGGATGCGGGCATAGATGAGGCCTGAGCCGACCGTGACGCCATGACTTGAGGCGATGTAATCGACGGAACGCGACAGATGACCCTCGGCATAAAGGATCGAAGTCCCGGCGCGGTTCGGTTTCCAGGGCGTGCCGTCCGGCGCGGTCTTTTCCTCTTCGATCCGGCGCCGGGTCTGTTCCTGGACAAGCCGGCCGATGCCGTCGGCGAGCTCGTCCTTGGGCGCGTCGGCAAGCCCTTCGATTTGCACCAGGCGCGCGGCAAGATCGCTGTCATCGATGCGGATCGCGATACCGGTCATGACCGCCCCCGGCCGAAGATACGCGGTTCTGCAAAGAAGGCGGCGCCGCTGTCGCTGGATGTTCCATCGACCGAGATCTTCGGCTCGGCCGATCCGAGCCCGGCCTTGCCCTCGGCGATGCGCTTCAGGAGACCGACCGCGTCCTTGTATCGATCCTCGATCGTGGTCGTCAGCGCGGCATGGCGGTTCGCCAGGACATAGACCGCGATATTGGCGCAAGGCGAAATCAGGACGTCGGGGCGGGTGGCGAGCGGCAGCTCATAGCGCGCCGAGATATGCGCATCGATCTCGCGGGCCGCGAACTCAAGGGCGCGCGCGATCGCCGCCGCCGGATCGACATCCTCGGGGAGAATGTCCGCGAGAAAGTCCGCTCCCCAGATCTCTTCGATGTCGGCTTGGCTGGCGTAGATCACAAGGTGCTCCGGGGTGGCGGTTGACGGGCCGGCCTTAGGCGGCCGGCTGGATCTTCACGGTAAGGGCGGGATCGCTTTCGATCGCAGCGCGCTCCGCTTCGCTCAGATCGGCGAGCGAGATCTCGGTCGGGTCCTTGCCGAAGGCGCGCCCGGCACGCCGGCGCGGTCGGCGCGCCGTGACCACGAGAACCTCGGCGGGATCGGACGGCGGTTCCGATTTCTCGTCGCCCTTCGGAGCGGATTTGGCGGACGCCTTCGGCTTTGCGGCTTTCGCGACGGGCTTGGATTTCTCGGCCGCCTGGGGCTTGTCGGCTGCCTTGGGTTCGTTGGCGGCTTGTGTCTCGGCCGCGTTCGGCTCGGCCGGGTTGGCGGTTTCGGATGCGGTGGACGGAGATGTTTCGGGGGGCATGGCGGCCTCCTGTGAGCAGGATCGGGATCAGGGCGGGGAGACGGGCGCGGCCGGCGCGCCCGTCAGGCTCAGGCGAGATGCGGGATCTCGATGATCTGGAGCAGATTGCGGTCGGTGTTGGTCTCACCGTTCGCCAGGCGTTCGGCCAGGATCAGGTCGCGGGCGGTATCGGCATGGGTGCTGCCGACGACGATCACATTCGGCTTCACGCCAAGGGGACGGCCCGCCTCGTTTTTTCAGGTCCATCATGGCCCTTCGTGCCGCGCGCAGGTTGTCCTTGGTGAGGTCGGCTTTCGACGCATGGGCCATCTGCCAGAACCCGAAGCCGGCCGCCGCGCGTCCATCGACGCCATAGGTGAACTTGTCCTGGTCGAACACGCGGTCGGAGGTCTTGGGATCGTCCTTGCGCACGAAGCGGTAGTCACGGCGCTTCTGGTAGATCAGCGGCTTCAAGGCCCGCGTCGTGTCCATCAGGTACCAGGGCACGCCGGAACCCGCCTGCATGTTGGAGACGGATACTTCCTTGCGCGTTTCCGGGTCGATCACCGGATGATCGGTGTCGAAGAAGGGCTGGCCGTCGTAGCATTCCGCCTCGAAGGCCTGGTCGAGCATTTCGAAGACCAGTTCGTCCGGGTGTGCTGCCGCCGAGCGGCCCATTTCCGTGAAGAGCGGCGAATAGATCCCGATCTGGTCGTCGGAGATATCGTCCGCCTCGACCTCGACCGTGCCCTCGAACTTGCGGTTCACGATCGTGTAGCGGTGCGTCGCCATCGTTTCATAGACGCGCGAGCCGATCCATTCCCGCAGCTTCGGGAACTTGCCGAGCCAGGCATAGGAGTTTTCGCGGGTCGACGACGGGATCATGGTCGCGATCTGCGGCCAGTGCGGCTTAACCTCCGCGAAGCCGTTTTGATAGGCGCGGGAGAACCCGCGAAAGAGATCGTCGAGAGATGTCTGGTTGATGATCATCGGATGCGGTCCTTGCGGAAGAAGGGAAACTCGATCGGCGCGGCCGGTCTTTTAGAACTCGACCCAGACGCCGGCGGCGTCGACGGCGACAACGCGGCCGGCGGGCGAACGTGTGCCCGTGCCGTCCGTCTTGGCGACCGTCTCGTCGTCGACGATGAAGCAGGTCGTGCCGACGTCGGCCTGGCCGACCGGATCGGCGTCGAGATTGTCGAACTGGAAAGCGCGCTTGCGCAGGATTTCGATCCGGGCTTCGCCGGCAGCACCTTCGGTGTTGTCGACGGTGCGCTCCGCGCGCCCCAGCGCGATCAACCCGGTTGCCGTGCGCCCCGGCCTTGCGAACCCGGCCTCCAGCACGACGAGCGATCCGGCGAGGATCTTCACGCCGGCCGCGACCGGGTGGCTTTCGCGCTCGGGCAGGCGCATGCGGGTCTGACGTTCCTTGATGAGGGCCATGAGGTGGATCTCCGGTCGGGCGCGGCGCGCCGTGGGTCAAAGGGCTGCGGCGCGCCTCAGGCGGTCGCGGCGTATTCCTCGTCGGACAAGCCGAGCTTCGAGGCGATGCTGCGCTGCTGATCGGTGAGCGCGGTCTTGCCAGCCGCGGGGTCCTTGTCGTCGAGATCGGACGGCTTTCCGATCACCGGCAGGGTTCCGACCAGATCCTTGAAGCGATCGAGACCGCCGTCCTGGGCGCAAAGCGCGCGGGTAGTGATCGCGCGAGGCCGGGGCGATCTTGCCTGCCTTCACCGCATCCTCGATCGCCGCATTCACTTCCGTGTCGCGGATCTTGGCCAGTTCGGCGGCAAGCGCCGTCTCGGCCGTATCGGCGCGGGCGATCGCCTGGTCGTAGTCGGCGCGTGGAACGAAGCGCTCCATGTCCGGCGCCTGGGCGGCCGCAACTGCCGTCTGGTGTTCGGTTTGGAGCCGCTCGACGGCGGCGAGGATATTGTCGATCGAAGCGCCGGCATCGAGGCCGAGCGCGCGGCAAAGGGCTGTGAGGTCCATGGGGGTCTCCGGGAGGTTGGAGGGAGCATCTGTTGAAGCTTCAGGGGAAGCGGGATCTTCGGCGCGCGACAGCGCGGCCATGCGCAGCGCCGGACGGTTGACCAGGCCGGCACCGGCAAGGCGGAGGATTTCGCCGGTCTTGGAGTGAAGAAACTCGGGCGACAAAAAGCGGTACTCGCGCGCCGCGATCATCGCGGCGGCCTTGTCGGTCCATTCGACCGCGCCCCAAAGCGCACCGTCGCGGATCTCCATCGCGGTGATCCAGCCGGCCGCCGGCGCGGTCTCGCCTTTCGGCGCGCGGTGCGCCTGGCCGTGTTCATAGTCGATGGGGAGTGGTGCGCCATTGGCCTCAAAGGCCGCGATCACCGATGCGGGATCGGACAGGCGCCAGCGCCGGCCGTCGCGCGCCACGAGATCCGGCCCTGCGGGCAAGAGCTGCACCCATGCGGGCGCCGCCGCGCCGGTGTCGGAAGCGATGGCGGTCGTCAAAAAAAGGGCGGTTGCGGTTCGCGTCGTCATGGGCGACAACGTGCAGGACGCACCGCACACCCGCGCCCCTGACAGTGTCAGGTGGATGAGTGCCAGAACCGCCGGTCAAATCCGGTCGAAAGCGTCACTTTCCCGCTTCAATACCCGCACGATGCAAACCGCACCCGCGCCCCGGCAACAGCTTCGCCGTTAAAGGGGGTTTAAAGGGGGTAGAGCGCGCGTTTGGGGGGTGGCGGCGGGGACTGGAGGCGGAGCGCAACAGGAAGCGCCTCATGAAGCGAGATCGACGGAGGTTCAGAGCGTTGGCGAGTTGGCGATACGATATGCAGTAATTTGTCAGTCGCTAGGAGTTGGAGTGTCTGGCAACCCCGAGGAGATTCAAGACTTATACCACCGCCCGGTGCGAGGGATGGCCATTTCGCCTGAGCCAGATAGTCTCTTCAATGTGAAACATCCAGGGTAGAGACAAATGCCAGTCAACTTAATTACGTTGCCAACCGGAGAGATCGTCACCGTTTTTCACGCCACGGGCAAGGATGGAGCTGCGGGGCGATATTTCAATGCAAAGCGAATTAAACACATGAATATACCTTTTGGGCAGGTGCTATACCACGTAGCGATACCGAAGTTGCAAGCCGCTCTGGTGCAAGAAATCGAGGCGAGTGGCCTTTGCTTCGATGCAATCGTCTGCCCGCCAAGTTCCAGAAACGATTTGCAGCCATATCGTGATGCGATCCTCGGCAAATGGCCCGTCCGCGATTTCACCGAGACGTTCACCCGCAAGGGTGAGATCAAGGCGCAAAATAGTGAGACGACCGTCGATGATCTGGTCGAGCGCGAGTTTGTGCATTCGCCGAACGACTACGAACCCTCAATCAAATCGATACTCATCGTCGACGAAGCCATAGCAACAGGAAAGTCAGCAGCGGCGTTGATCAAGCTGCTGCGCCGCGCGGGGATGCCCGCCGATTCGCGAGTTGCGATTGCCGTCTGTTCGAAGATGAACTAGCGGAGGTTTCGCGCCACTTCGCTCAAAAGGACATCGAAGTTTTGCCTAAAGTCGACTTGTGTCGGCGTAGGAACATTCTCCCTCGCTCGGATGTGCGTGTGCAATGCACCATCCGCGATGTGGCGGAGCGACATTTCGATTTGCTGTAGCGAGCCCTTTATCGATCTGGAGCTGTTACTTGCAACCTGACTGAAACTATCGCGACCGAAAATGGGTGGCACGTGGTCTACGATCGCGCGGGGCAAGCATGGCCGTCGAAATCGTCCTGCCGGAACGCCAAGCGTCGTTGAGCTCTTCACACATTCTTAGGAGACGAGACAAATCGAATTGATCGCTCTTGATGGTTCGGAGCTCCGCAATCCTTGCGGAATCTATGAAGTCGTCGCCCGAATAGCGACGTTCTGACGGGCGCTCCGTGGCGTCCAAGTGATCCCAAGCCACACTCGTCAATCGATAGTTGTCGTCGGGCACGAACTCGATAAGTCCTTTTTTTTCGGCATCATCAATCAGGTTGCTCGCTGCATCTGGGGATGCAGCCCCTATGATGGAGCAGATATCGGTTCCCGAGAATGCCATGGCTTTGAAGTGATCCTCACCGGCCTGTTCTGCCATCCAACGCACCAGATTTTCTCGCTGCTGTTTCGGCAATGGCAGCTTCTGCGCTACCATGTCGTCAATCATATTTGAATGGATTTCCAACCACTTGTCCTCGGAAGAGTGTAGACGAATGTAGTGACTGACCTTTGCGACAACGAGTTCATTGACGGCGCAGGTCGACACGTGGGAACGACCTCTAAGCACTGCCACTGCACTGCCGGTGATCATGAAGGGGCCGCATCGGTCACATCGAAAACTGCCGCATGTCACCGTGCCCGCCCGCCTCGGCGCTGCTGCCGCACACATCACATTGGGCCATCGCCGATCACTCCGCCACAAAATCCGAATTCGTGTATCACAGATTTCGAAATCATAATTCCCGCACGCCCGGCGCGATTGCTCGGCCGGTGTCATTTACTATTTGGGTTGATCGTTTTCGGAGTTCTCTGACTGGGGGCATGACAGAGCGAGAATTTCCCGGATGCGCTGGCGCACGCTACCACTCTCCTCGTCCTCATCGGAAGAAGTACGGCTTTCGAGATGGTCACAAAGTTCTCCAACAATTGAAGGTTCCTCAACCCCCTTCAGCACCTGCCGCATCTCTCGTTCGTTGTCTTTCAAGAAATCAAGTGCCTTAGCTGATCCGTTCAGCGCTGATTCCACCGAAGGCAATATAATCTTTCGGGCAGCGACATCGGGGCGCTTTGTTAGTGGAAGTTGTGCCAACAGCGCGGAATAGCAGTTAAGCGCCACATTTATACTCGTGGATGTGACAACCGTGTTGTCCAGAAGGTCCAGCACATCTTTCGCCAGGCCCGCTCTTGAATTGACTGGAACAGCACGCCAGACGGCATCAAAGTCTTCCTGCGATTGTTCGTCGCCAGACAGCATGCCCAGGACATGATCCTTGATAGCCGCTTTAATTTTGTCCGGTGAAATGGTGATCGCAGCGTCCAATACACGTTGGCGCAAGACATCAACGAGATGCGTCTCATCGAGCAGCGATTGCGTCAATGTGTCGGCGTCTTGATCAATCAGCCAATTATCGATCGCGGTGTACATAGCCTGCCAACCCTGTTCCTGGCGCTTGGCATTGTCGGCGATCAGGGAAAGCGGGAGAGCTGGGGGTGCCAAAGATGCCCATTCGTCGGTTGCTCTCACTATGCCGGTACGCGCTAGGAGAGCTTCCATATCTTCACCTAGTAGCTCTTTGAGAAACTCATAGCGTTTTGTGAGGGTCGACGGCGGGGGCGGTGCAAAATCACTGCGTTGTACGACTTTCACAATGGCGTTCTGGACGAGACGGGTCTCGCTGGGGGCCGCCGCCGCCCAGTCGATCCAAACCTGAAGCGTATCACCATCTCGGATCAACTCGGATAGTTTGCTGACTGGCCCGTCACCAATCTCTGCGTTCTGTATAGCCTTATTCACCCAATCTCGCTGGGCATTGAGGTCACCGAAGGCGTGAGCATGAAGATTGGGTGTCGCCGCTGGCACCTTTCCTTCTGTTTGACTCAGAATCAACCAGAAGGCCGCTGCCAGCCCTTCATCCGCTCGGTCGTGTTTTGAGTTACGAATAGCCTCAATATGATGGTAGAGGGCACCATCGCTAACCAAGTCTTGGCGTGCCTTCGTCAACGCACTGGTCGCTGTGCTATCCGCAATGAGCTTGTTATACGACTTTAGCATGAAGTTGAGGTCGTGAATATCGTCCTCCTTTGTTGTCTGAAGATGAGTGCCCAAGGTTTCGGCGAATGTGGCCGCTTGTCCTTTTCCTAAAAGCGCGCGCAGCTCGGGCCAAGCATAGTAAAATTCCTCAGGATGATCGTTAAGCCTTGAACCCAAGGCACCGCTGAGGTCTTTTGGCGGTGGCCGCTTCTTGAAATTTGCTAGGCGAAGACCGGTTTGATCCGTATCGTATGCGACGCCGACGAGAAACTCGTCGCCTTCTGGAAATTGAATATTTGAAATCATTTCCAGTGCTTCATCCGCGCCGTATTCCGTCACGAGCGCCTTGTGCATCTCGCCGACGAAGGTGATCCAATCGCAGCCCTGAGAAAAACTGCGTTCCTCTCTCTTGGGCAAAGAGTTCTGCATCCACGCGGCCAGTGCCAGCGTCCATTGATGCCCTTCGCTGCGGTCGCACAGCTCATACAGTCTCAACAAATCTTTCTGCTCGCTCCAAGAAGCAGGAGAGACAGCAACTAGGTCTCCCAGCGCTCCAGCAAGGCCCGTTTACTTTCAAGCCTGTTTGAGGGGGGCGCATTGAGGTTTGAGAGGTTGCGAACGGCGTTTCTGAACTGTGTCGCGGATGTACGCGCCCAAGTCATTGCCTTGTCTCTGTACACGTCTGGCAGGATCGTATCCCAGCCCGGCGCGTCCATGATCGCGTTTATCTCATCCTCGGGTGTGCTACCCGTAAATAGCTCTTCAATTCGACCGTCTAAGAGCACCTGAAGAGCAAGGCCGGGGTCTACATTATAGGCTAGCGCCGCCAGATTCTTGAATAGGTTTGGGTCATCGGCCAGGTCGCGTTGTCGCTCATCAATTTCGTCGCGCCGGCGTAGCGATGTCGGGTCACCTGACAGCTTTTCACGATTGGCCATGAAAAGCGCGATTGTGGGTATGAGAATGCGCCCTTCCCATTGTTCCCACAGGCCTGTTACCGCGTTGATGAACGCGATGATCTGGCGGGGGGTGGACAGCGAGCCCTGACATGAAATGTCAAAAATTTTGTACGCGCGATAACTGGCCTCTTGATCGATTTGATCGCCAAGGGCTTCCAGCAGTTTCTGGTTAAAGAAAGCAGACACGTCGGAGATAACAGGCGGTGCCACAAACAGGATGGCGTCGAACGACTTGCGTAGGAAGTCCTCCTGAACCTTCTCGGCAGGGGCGGTGATCGCGTTCAGGATGTGCACACGATCGTAAGGAATAATCAGCGTGACCTTTCTATCAGTGCCATCACTGGTGCGATCCGCCGACACGATTGCGCGAATGTTCGCCCACGCATCCTGTATTCCGTCGTTCGGTAGACGGTCAACATTGTCAAACACGATAATGATTCGCCGCTCTTTGGTCTGATATTCGGCGATAATGTCTTTGAACGTCTTCTCGAATTCGTGCTGCGAGGGATCGACTTCGCGAATGCGTTGCTCAAGATGCGTGGTTTCCGCATCTTTGGAGAAAAAGGAAAGTGTACGCGAGATCGCGGCGAGCAGTGTCATCTGTTGCCCTGTCTGGGGACGCGGCTCTTTGTTCTTCCATCGCCTGATTAGATTATATGGACTCCGGTATCCGTTCCCCTGCCACCACGTTAAGAAGATGTGCCCTATGATCAAGAACGCCATTGTGCAGAGGACGTACCTCGCGATCGATCCATAGCCACTCGCGATGGCGCTCTTATTGGAAAATGCGAAGGGGCTGAGCCACATGTAGATAAGTGGCAAAAAAAGAATGAAAATAAGAACGATGAGACCAAAGTAGCTAAACGTCTTTTCGTTGTTTGTGCGCGTACTGATAGTTCGATTTGTGATTTGGTCGTATATTTTATTCAGAGACTGTCCATTGTTCTTCGGTTGCGTTTTTAGCCAAGCGATCAGCTGCTCCAGAAAAGTTCGCCGAAAACTGCCAGTCTGGTGTGCCCACAGATCGTACGTAAAGATGTGGTATGTGCGCGTGTTCGATTTTTTCTTCTGCTGATGAACCTCATTTTCAAGCGTCTTCTTTGCGATCTCAACGATAGAGGACTTTCCCGATCCCCAGCGGCCCTCAAGGCCGATCGCACGTGTTTCGCCATCAAATTCGCGGATTAATCGTGCAAGGCCGCTAGCTGTTCTAGCATGCCCACCACCTGTAAATGCATCTGTCTCAGCCGGACGATCATATATAATCTGTCGTCTAACAATTTTTTGTTCGGACACGTTGTCAACCTTCCCCGTAATTTCTCTAATCTCTTAAAGTATTCAGATGTGCTATACGCAAAGCCTCTCTTGGCCCAATAAACCGGTTGACGCTCCCAGAGTAGCACTAAGCCTCCTGGAGTGTTTAAGCTTATGGCAACACATACAATGGCATCAACCGGGTCACCATTTTCCGGCAGGCGCGAATGTGAGATCGAATGAAAGGGAAGCTTCCGCGATTAACAATCTAATTGCTGAACCTCGACATTGAGGGCGCCAAGCAGACGTATATTTGGACGTTGCCAATCGATCGTTGATCTCCCTTTGGGTTTTGCAAGTTTTCACTTTTGCCAGTATCTTCAGTCATGCACACGGGCAAATCAAGCCTTCGGGCGCGCTCGGCCACAAGTGTTGGCGAAGGGTTTGCGACCTTCTGCCCGTGTGCCTTTCACTCCACATCCGTTCCGGATTGCTTCTCAAAATAGCGCTCCTTGCCGCGCGGGCGGAAGAGCGTGCGCAAGCGCCAGTGCCCGCCGAGCGGATCCAGCACCATGAACAGGCCGGTCTCGGGATCGAAGGCACGCATGGTGCCGGCGAGGTCGCGGCGCAGCCGCGCGCGTTTCAGGATCTCGCCGAAGTCCGGCCAGGCGGAAACATCGACCACCCGCCTGTGATCGGCCGCATGTCCGATGGTCGCAGCATCGATCATCACGTGCAGATAGTCGTCGCCGAAGCGCCTAGGTACCACCGCCACCGGAAAGCGGGTCATGGCGAAGCCGAGCTCGCTGTTCAGTCGCGCGGCAATCTCACGACCCGACAAGCCTTCGGCCTTGAGCGCAGGCACCCGCGCCGCGCGCTTCAGGCCGACGTCGATCGCGTCCTGGACGAAGACCTTGAACGCCGGCGACGCGGTGAAGTCGGCGATTGCCGCGCGTCGCGCCGGGGTCGAGAGCTCGCCGAGCCGGCCGGACAGTAGTTCGGCGACGTTTTGACCGCGCGTCTTTCCGGGATTGTGATCCCAGCCCGGATCGATGCCGACCGGCACATTCACCGTCTGCCCCGTGCGCTTGTTGCGCCAGGGCCGCATGACGACCTGCGGGCCGCCGGCTTCCGGGTCATAGCCGAGGCGTTCGGCCTCGCGCCTTGAGATCTGGCGAACGCCGCATTTGCAGCCCCAGCCGTTCGGCGGATAGTGGGTGTCCCAGAACGGATGATCGACGGGCAAGATCACGCCAACCCAGGCGCGGTGTTCCGGCCGGCGGCGTTCGGCGAGCGAGAGCGTGTAGACGAGGTACGGCAGGAAGCGTTTGGTGCGCTGGGTCCGCTCCCATTCGCCGGCGGCATGGGCGGTGCGGATGTTCGCCCAATAGATCGTGCGCAGCCGGCGCGGATTGCCGAGCTGCACGATCTTGGAGACGCCGTCGGCTGGATCTTCCGCGAAGCGCTTGCCCCACCATCCCTTCGCCTGAAGCGTTGGCGTCAAACGCGCCTTGAACTCCTCGAAGGGCACGCGGTTGACGATGGCCTCATCGACAGCCTTGCGCAGATCGTCGAGCACATCGAAGCCGGCGGACTTCGCCGCCGTGAAGGCATAGGCATGTTCGCGCGGGGCGATGTCGCGCCAGTCGAAGGTCGGGCGCGATCCCTTTTCGCGGAAATAGCTCGTGACCTCCGGCGAGGCGGTCAGGAACTGCTCGGGCAGATCAGCCGGCATCGCCTAGCCCGCGCGCGATCAGTGCGAGATCGGCGATCCGGCGCGCCAGCGGCCCGACGTCGAGCGTGCCGGCCAGCCGGTCGAGCCGTGCTTTGAGATCCTCGTAAGAACTGGCAGCGGCAAACTCCGCCTGGAGCTGATCCATGACTGGCGCGAGATCCGCGCCCCATTCGTCGAGCGCACCTTCCAGAAGGTCGTCGAGTTCGTCGGGCTCTTCACCAGCGCGAGCGGTCGCATGCACCTCGCCGCAGGATGGGCATGCGCGTGCGGTTGCCGGATCGTCGGTGTCCTCGTCGTCCGGTTCGTCCACTTCCGGCTTGTCTTGACGGTCGGCCTTCGGCTTTGCGGCCGGTGTAAGCACGTCCGCGTCTTCTTCCGGCTCGCTCAGGCCGATCTTCTCCCGGACCTCCGCCATCGAGACCTTGAGCCCAAGCGGCACCAGTTTGGTGAGCGCGTCCGACAGCGTCTTGATGTCCTCGGCTTCGGCCACCGGCAGG
Organism: Tetraselmis striata; assembly: GCA_006384855.1. Taxonomy (NCBI): domain Eukaryota; kingdom Viridiplantae; phylum Chlorophyta; class Chlorodendrophyceae; order Chlorodendrales; family Chlorodendraceae; genus Tetraselmis; species Tetraselmis striata. The sequence goes on along the minus strand of VCJN01000236.1, from coordinate 48,114 downwards.
TCGACAGTCGGGTAGCGTTCTTGCGGGCCGAAGTTGAAGGCGATGAAGGGCTGGATCAGATCGAGGTTGATGGTGGCCGCAAGCTGGCGCGCATCGGCGCGCAGGATGTCGTAGCGGACGTTTTCATGCACCTGCGCCTGGGCAAGCGACGAGCCGTCGTCGGTGGTCATCGTCTGACCGAGCACGCCCTTGGAAATCTGCGCGTCGAGATAATCGGCCATCGCGCCGAAGACGGCATTGCCGCTGCCGCCCTTGGCTTCGATGAACTCGATTTCCATGCCCGAGGGAATGATTGCGGCCGCATCGGAGGCGAGATCGCGCACGGCGCGCAGGAGCACGCGCTTTTCGTCCGGCGTCGCGCCGCGTCCGTAGCGGCCGACGCGCAAGGGCATGCCGAAGACTTCCAGAAACGCCGCCCAGTCCTTGAGCGTGTAGGACTTCAGCAGGAAGGCCCAGGCGGACAGGCGCGCCAGGCCGCCCCGGATCGGCAGGCCGGACTTGAGCTTCGGTACATGGCGGATGAAGGAATAGCGAGACAGCGCGCGCCCCTCGATCGACCCGTCCTCGCGCAGTCGCAGTTCGCGCCCCGTCTTTCGGTCGAACTGGAAGTGTCGCGGGTCGCGCCAGGCATAGCCGCGCGGACGCCATTGCGCCCCGTACTCCCAAAGGATCTCGACGACGGAAAAGCCCTTGCCGAGCGCGTCGAGCACGTCGATCTGCATCGCCTCGAATTCCGGCGCTTCAACCAGCTCGCGCACCGCATCGAGGATGGTGTCGTTCGTCGCGCCGCCATCGGGCGGATTGACTGCCGGCTCGATCGCCAGCACCGCGCGCTTGCGAGTGCCGAGAACCGAGGCGTAGTGGAGATCGCGTTCCTCAATTTCCTCGGCAAGCGCCAGGTACTCGGCCGGTTCCCCTTCGACCGCGTCGCGCAGGATGCGGGCGAGTTTGCCGGGCGTCAGACCGGAGGCGACGGGATCGCTCCAGAGTGCGCGCACGCCGGTCAGGGTCGGCGCGGCCTCTTCCTTCAGGAGCGACGTGGAGGAGACGGGCCGTCCGTGCGGATCGACAAGCTGATAGGTGCTCACCACAAGCCTCCTGAGCGTGCTGGGTTGATCCCGCCGACGCGGGCGAAGTCGTCGTCATCGTCGAGCGGCGGACCGTCGGTATGGCCGAACTGCGCAAGCGGTGAATGCCGCGCGGCCGTGTAGTCGAACTCGGGGAGATCCTGACGGCTCACGTACCAGGCGAGCGCCGAGGCGATCGCGCTGTCGCCGTGGCGCTTCATGCCGTCCGCGCCGTTGACGCTGTGATCGTCGGGCACCTTGATGATGCCGTCGACATATTGCAGCGCCTGGTGATCCCGCAGGATGTCGTCGTCCTTCGGCAGGACCACGGTGCGATCGGAAAACGCTTCGATATAGGCGGGCATCTCGACCTGGTACCAGGCGCGCGACAGGCTGACCTCGACGATCGACGGGCCGTATTTCTGGGCGGCAACCTCGGCGATGTAAGCGCCGTTGCCGGTGGCATCGAGCGCGCCGCCCGACATGCGCGGCAGGCGATCGACGATGTAGAACAGGATGTCGCGTTGCTGGTCGAAGGGCACATTGCGCAGCTCGACGATCAACCCGGAACGGCGCACGAGCGCACGGGTGATCGCCATGACGTTGATCACCGTCAGGTCGCCCTTGCGCGCGAAGTCTTCGCCGAAGACATGCGGCAACAGCGGGTCGAGCTTTTCCAGGTGCGGCTTCAGCTCGCGTTCGCAGAAGTCGAGCGTGTCGGCCTTGCGGATGTGTTCCGGCGCGTTCTTGAAATCGTCAGAACAGGCCCATCGAACGATCGGGATGCCGTCCGCCATGCAGGCTTCGATCTGCACGCGGGTGAGCGCCGCGCCTTCCGCCTCGGCGGGGATCGCGTCGAGTTCCTGCCGCATGGCCGCCTGACGCGCGCCATAGGCGCCCCGGATCTTCGCTTCCCACTCCGCTTCGCCCTCGGCCGTCCACTCGATCCCCTTGATCAGGCAGACGCGCTTGTAGAGCCCGTTCGCGACGGCGGTACCGAAGGGGATGTGATGGACTGAGAACGGCACCTTGCCGGCGCGCGCTTCGCGGATCAGTTCGTTGAAGGGGTTCAAGACGCCATTGTGCGTCGAGATCACGCGGATCTTGCCGCCCCAGATCAGGAGCGCGTTGACCGCGTCGAGCACACCGCGCACGTCCTGATGGAACGCCGCCTCGTCGATCACGACGATGCCCTGAAGCCCGCGGATGTTTTCCGGTCGCGACGACAAGGCCTCGACGCGGTAGCCGCTGGCAAAACGGATGCGGAAGGCGGAGATCATCCGCGTCGACCCGTCCGCCTTTTGATCCTCGAACAGGAACTCCTCGATCGCCGCCAGCTCTTCGCCGATGGCTTTTGCGAACTTCGCGACATAGCCGATGAACTCGCGGCCCTTGTCCTTGGTGTCGCCGATGTAAAACACGTTGTCGCCGCCGGCCGAGCGTTTGGAGGCGGCGATCAATGTGTCGTCGAGCGCCTCGCCGAAGGTGATGCCGGTGCGCCGGCCCTTTTCGGCAAGCTTCAAATCGGACTTGTCCGCGATCCAGTCGACCTGGTGCTGCATCAGGATGCCATCCGCGAGCGGATCGAGATCGTCCGGCACCTCGGCACCGCGCGGCAGGTCGCCGGGCAGGTCTTCGGGTTCGCGCGTGATCAGTGGTGGACCAGCGAAGAGATCGGGATCGCGCGTCTTGCCGGGCTCTTCGCTCATTTGCGAACGCCCAGGAATTCGCGACGGAGTTGTTCAACCGCTTCCGCCGACAGACCGGCTTCCTTGCTCACCGTTTCGACGACCTCTTCAACCTTCTCGGCGAACTCGGCTTCGACCTTCTGGCGGCGGGATGTGGAAACGGATTGTGCGGCGGCGGCTGCCCGAAGCGCGTTGGCGAGTTCCTGCGCGCCCTTGGTCGACAGGCCGCCGTCGCCGGCCGATTGCAGGATCTCGAAGATCAGCGTCTTGATCGCCTCGGCCGCGATGATCGTGAGATCGTCGGACGCGCCGGCGTCGAGCCGGTCGCTCAGGGCGGAGGCAATGTTGCGCGTCTCTTCGATGCGCCTCGCCATGGCGGCAAGTTTCACGCTGTAGCGGTTGAAGGACGAGAAAGACGGAACGTCGAAGCCGGCGCCGGTCTCACCCTGAATGGCGATCAGCTTTTCGCGGAACTCTGTGTAGATCTCGACTTGCGTCCGATCGCGCGCGGTGAGTTCCTTCGCCGCCCAGGCAACGACGTCCTCGCATTCATCCGGGAGTCTGTCGATCGCCGACAGCCGGCCGCGCCCCTTGCCCATGGTCAATCCACCGGCGAGGGTTTGGCGACGCCTTCCAGATAGGCGCGGCGCTCGACGTGATCGAGACCGGCGCGACGCAAGGTGGCAACATGGACGCTTCCAGCCTTAGTGATCTTCACCGCGTCGAGCTCTTCAAGCCGGCGGAGCTGGGTGCGCACATAGTCGCGCGATTTCACATGCCCGAAGGTCTCCAGCACGCGCACGAGCAGGGTCTCATTGAGGCGGTGATCGGTTTCTTCGGAGAGAGCCCGCAGGATGATCAAACGGCAGTCGCCCGCGATGTGTTCGGAGAAGCTCACGGCTTGCCTCCCTGATTGAGAAGGAAATTCGAAATCGTTTCCGTTGCCCGGCGAAGCGCCCGCAGGTTTTCCTCGACCGCCCCGAACCTGACGCCCATCGCTTCGATCTGTTTGTCCAACTGATGGAGGTCGTCGCGATCGGGAAGCGCGTCGAGCTTGGTTTCGAGCCGGTCGATGCGGGCTTGCTGTTGTTCGGCCTTTGCCTCAAGAGCCGCGATCGCCTGAGTGTTCTTGCGCGACCCGCGCGTAAGCCATGTGTAGACCGCCGATGAAGAGGCGATGAACACGGCGATGACGCCCAGAAAGGCTTCAAAGGTCTTCCAGTCGAACCCCATGGCCACCTACCGCAGCGACCGGAGAGCAGCGACGCCGCCGCCGACATAGAAGAGCCACTGGATCATTTGCCCGCCCCATGCTTCCAGAATGGGCACCGTCGCCACGCCCCAACCGAAGCGGAAAATGCTGTCGAGGATGACCGCCGCCCACCACGCGCCGAGCGGCAAGACGAAGAGCCCGGCAAAGCACCAAAAGGCCGCATGTTCCAGTTTCGCGGAATTGAACTTCGTCAGTTCCTTGGCCTCGGCAACGGCCGCGCGGATCGCCTCGATCTCGACTTGCGTGCGCAGCTTTTCGCGGCCGGTCTCTTCCGCCTGCCGCCGTTCAAGAAAAGTGAGCGTGCGCTCGACCAGGCCGGAGGACGCGAAGCGCAGGACGACGGAGAGAAGCCAGCTCATGCGTCACCCCCGATCGGCGTCCGCGTGATCCGGCGCAGGAAGATGTTAAGCCCGCCAACGATCAGCATGGCCCAGAGCGCATCGCGCGGCTCCAGGTAGAGGTGCCAGTCGAAGACTTCGAGAAAGCGCAGGACTTCGGCGGCGACCGGAAGAAGCGCGACGAGCGTGTTGACGATCAGCGTGCGGAACCCCCTCATGCCGATGCCCTCCGCTTGAAAAGTCCGGACAGTCGGTGACGGATCTCGTCGCGATAGCGCCAGGCGACAACCGCTCCGCCGATCGCGGCGAACCCGAGCCCGATGCCGGCAACCCACAGGACCCACTCCGGTGCGCCGCTCTTCGCGGCGGCAACGCCGGCGCCGGAAACCAGCGCCCCGACACTGGTTGTCGTACCGGCCTCGCCAGCGGCGGAAGCCCGTTCCAGCGCGGCGGCTGTTGCCGGCCCGAGCACGCCATCGGTCTTGAGGTGCGGGTGGTCCTTCTGAAAGGCGAAGACGGCCTTTGTCGTTTTCGGTCCGGCCAGTCCGTCGAGGGCGCCGTCATAGTGGCCGAGACGGGCAAGGATCGTCTGATAGTGCCGCAACTCGTCGCTCACGCTGGACGCGCGCGCCACGTCGGCGCGGGGCGGGACGTTGATCGCCTTGGATGTCGAGTAGATCCCGCGCTGGATCAGCAGCGCCTCGGCCTGGCGGCGTTTCACCAGCCCTGGAAGCCGACGACCGGCCGCCGTGGTGCCCGTCTTGCGCAACAGTTCGGCGGCGGTGCGGGCATCGCCCTTGGCAAGCGCCTTTGCCCACCGCCATGTGGCTGCGCGCGGACCGAGATTGAAGCAAACGGATGCCGCGCCGTCGTAGTGGTGTTGTTTGGTCGGCTTGATGTGGCGCACGACCGCCGCGCCGTATTCTTCATCGGTGATCTGGGGAAGGATACGATGACACTCTTCGCGCGTGATCGTGTCGCCGAACTTCAGCGGGCGTCCGCGCGTCTTGATCCAGTAGGCTTTGAAGGTTGCCGACCGGTTGGTGAAACCCGTGCCGATCGTCGGAACCCCGACCGGATCGCGATAGGTACGGCTGACAAACCCTTCATGCGCGACGATCTCGCGCGCCCCCTGCGGGCTCAATTTGGAAATGATCGGCATGTGGATCGCCCCGGCCTCGTTGGATGAGGCCCACGGTGGCGGATCGGTCGATGCGGCGTGAGACTGACACTGTCAGCGGCAGGCTAGAAAAGATCGCCCTGGTTCGGGTCTTTGGCGCGGATGCGCGCTCTTGCGCGATATGCGGTGCGCTCATGGGTTCCCGCCGCTGCCGCAGCTTGCCGCGCCGATGCGCCGTTTTCAAGCGCCTTAAAGAGTGTGCGCCGTGCGCTTGCTGTCCGCGCGATCGGGATCAGGAAGCGCCCGCCGGAATTGCGGACCCGAAAGTGCTCGCAGATCTTCTCCGCAGCCGGTTGCCCGACCGTCAGGCAAAGCCAGTGATCCGGGTCCGGTCGGCTCGGGATGTAGACGGTCTGACCGCCGCGCGCCGCCGCAAGCTTCAAGGCCGCGTCCAGCCCCGCGACCTCGGCAATCTCGGCCAGGAGATCCGGCAGATAGGCGTGGTCGGGCGCGCTGGACGGCATGGATCATACCTTGCGCAAAGCGGCGCGCAGCTTCGCGCCAAGCACGTTCATGAGATCGATCCATGCGTCCTTGGAGAAATCCGCATAGGCGATACCGGGCTGCATGCGCGCGATCCATGCGTCGAGCGACGCGGCAGGCGTGGCGGCGAGAGTGACAAGCCGTGTCCACTGCGCCAACAGGATCTGCATGCGATGGTCGTTCAGGAGCGGAGGGCGAAGCTTGTCCCGGGTGAACAGGCTCGCGTCGCCGCTTTCCCGGCGCATCCAGTCCTTGAGCGCCTCGATCACCTTCGATGCATCGTCGCCGTGCCGAAGGAAGCGACCATGATCGAGCCCGGTCTGCCGCTTCACGAACGCGATCAGCGTCGCGTCGGACGCATCCTCGACGACCCCGAGGTTCCAGGCCGCGATCCAAAGCGCCTGAAACTTGGCAGCGTAGGGACCGGACAGGCGATCTGCACGCGGCCTTGAACCGCCTTTCGAAGAGCGTTTGAAGCCCTGTTGTTCGAACGCCAGCACCACCTTGCGCCGCTCGGCTTCGGTGAGATCGGCTGCCGAGCGCTTGCCGGTCTCGCGCGCCAGAAAATCCCGATAGGTCTCGTCGTCGAGGCCGAGTTCTTTCTTGGCGATGTGGATCGTTGCGAGCGTGCTCATGACCATCCCCAGCGGTTCGCGAGGAAGTGCGGCAACGGCGCCGCGTGCGATTGCTTTGGTGAGCTCATAGACGGCGAGCGAAGCGTGGGCTTGCGACCAGCGGGCGCGGTGTCACGCTGTATGGCTTTCGCGAGATCCGCGAAGCTCTGAACGGTGGAGGCGTTGCGGTCGATCATCACGAGGCCCTCGCGAGATCGATGGTGACCGGCTGCCAAGTGCCGTCGGGCGTGTCCCGTTCGTAGAAGCGGATGTACGTCTTTGAGCCGACAACGCGCATGGCCTGGCGGATCGCATCCATCGCGCGGCGCCAGCGTTCGTCCTCGATATCGAGGCGAAGCAGCATGAAGATCTCCGAACGATTGATCTGCCCCGCCTTGTCGGTGTTGAACGCGCGGGTGACGATCGCCCGGATTTCAGGACGGCTGTCCTCCGCCCATTCGTTGAGGCACTCGTCGATCAGTTCCTTGGCGATCTGGAGCTGCGGGCCGAAATCGATGAAGTCGGACACCTGCACCTGCACTTTCATGCAGCCGTCGAAGGTCATGAAGGTCTTGTTGCCCTTCCGTCCGCCTTTCTTGACGCTGTACTCCTGCGCGAGCAACGCCTCGAAGGCCCCGAGGTCCTCGAATGTGTGTCCGCGAAACCGCGCGATCTGGTCGGACAGCGCCCGCGCAAACCCCATGATCTTGCGCACCGTCTCGTCTTCAAGTGCGTCTTCCGGCTTGATCATCTCGACCGGCACGAGTGAGCCTTTGGCGTCGCGCATATAGGTCTCGCCGTCGATCTCGCGTCGGCCGTCATCGGTGGCGGCGATTGTCTCGGTCATAGGTACTCTCCATTTCGTTGGTCGAGGGCAGAGCGGCCCGGAGCCGGATCGCCCAGGAGGGTGTGGTTCGGATCGCCACGTCCCGCCGGGGCTTGGAAGATCGGAACTTCGCGGTAGCGGCGGAAGATCGCCTCGCGTGTCGGTTTGGTTGGTTGCCTCGGTGCTGAGACTGCCGGCGGAGGCGTTGGCTCCGGCACCGGCTCCGGCGTGGGTTCCGCCGCAAGCTGCTCTTCCAGGCTCGGCCCGCCGTACAGCGCGCGCATTTCCTCGCGGTAGGCGAGCTCCAGATTGACCGCGTGGATCAGCCGCGCGATCGCCGCGACGAGATCCGCGCGGCGGGTCTGGCCGGTCATGATTTGCGCAGCGACTTCCTTTGCGGCGATCGAGGCCGGCGTGTCGTCGCGTGTACCGTCAAAGACGGCATCGACAATTTCATCGACGAGATCGTGCAAGCCGCTCATGCCACTGACCCTCCGTCGGAAGAATGGGGAACCGGACGCGGCACGACCGGAAGGCGCACCACCTTGCCGGTCTGCATGTCCGCGTCCGTGATCCGCGCCGGGCCGGCGACCTGACAGCTTTCCAGACTGTTCGCCCGCTTCAAAAGGTCGAGCAGCACCAGCTTGGTCATTTGCGTCTGCATTGCGCTCAGGTGAAGTTCGCCGCGCTCGTTGGTGGCGTCGTCGACCATGGAACGGAACTTTCGAAGTTCATCGCTCAGCATCGCCGCCTCCCTTCACACGCGAGTGCGGGCAGCCCGACCGGCAGGCGCGGTACATCCGCACCCGGTGCGCGGACGTCGACGCGTAAGGCTTCTTCTGCCAGTCGAGGCATTGATTGCGGGATAGGTCGCCAAGCACGGGACAGTCGACCGAAAGCCCCATGAGCGCACCGCGCACGCGTTCCTCGACCTTCTCAAGGTCGCCGGGATAGCGCGCGTTGATCACCTGACTGACGACCGCGGGCGAGTAGCCGATGCGCTTGCCCGCACCGGTCAACCCGTCTCGATCGGCGAGCGCCGCAAGCTCGGCAATCCAGTCGGGCGGCGATCCCGCCCATGCGGCGCCGGCCTTGTCGACCATCGGGATCGGAGCGTTCATGGCGACACCTCCTCGGCGACCGGTTCGCCGTGCAGGTTGTTCGTGTTTGGGTCGTAGATCGCGTGCGTGCGAAGGATTTTCGGCGGCTTCGGTCCAGTGTTCATCGACGGCTTCAAGCGCCATTTGGTGAGACGGTTCGGTCGCCCGAGCACCAGGCAATGCAGGTATCCCGCCGCCGCCAGATGCTTGACGTAGCTGTTCGCGGATGGGGTCTGGATCAAACGGTCGTCGGTAGACGCGAAGGCTGCAAGTTCGCGGGATGTGAACCCGTCGCGCAGAAGGTTGCGCATCGTGTTCCACAGCAGTTGCTGGACCGAGGGCGGCGCCTCCGATCCGTCCCTGCGCAGGCGCGGCGCTTCGGCGCGGCGATCCAGCAGGCGGAAACGCTTGCGCCGATATCGGCCGTCGACCCATTCAACCCCGAACTCCTCGACAATCCCCGCGTCGCGGAGCCGCCGTAGATAATCGCGCGTGGACCCGCCGTCCGGATCGCAACACGCCTGATCGACGTCGTGTTTCGTGAAGGGTGCGCCGTCGCGCGTAAGATCGAGAATGACCGACCAGACGTGCTCGTATCCGCGCAGCACGGGACGCCCCTTGATCGACTTGAGCTTGAGGACCGCCGCCATCAGACCCGCCCTCCGCGCCGCCGAATGGGGGTCTCGCCGGTGAAGATCCGCCCGGTGTAGGAGGCTCGGTCAAGATCCTTGAGACCGTGATTGCGCGCAAACTGTCCGATCTCATGCAGGGTGGTTGCGATGCGCCGCGCCTTGCCGGCCGTCTGCTTTCGGATGTCGTCGAGAAGATCCTCGGCGATGGTCAGTTCGGGGATCAGGAAGTCGGCAAGCGTTGCGGCGTCTTCAAGGTCGCAGGGCTGCGCCAGCCGGAAATCCAGAACCCGGTTGTGCACCCGCTCGTGGGCTTCGAGCTTCTTCGGCAAGAGTTCCTCTCCGATCAGGACCACGGGCGCTTGCGTCGTTTCGTGGATGTCGCGGACGAACTCGATCATCTTGCCATCGACGAGCTTGTCGGCCTCGTCGATGATCAACGGCCGATTGGGGGCGTCTCCCATGCGGTGGATGATTTCATCCATAAGGGACGCGACCGTGCCGCGCGGACGCGGCTGCCCGAGCTCTTCCAGAAGCGCCTCGCAAAACCGCTTCTGACGCCAGTAGTGGCGAACTTCGATATAGACGGCGCCCGTCTTGTTCATCGCGTATTGCGCCGCGACCGATTTCCCGTAGCCGCTGTCGCCGGAGAAGACGCCAATTCCCGGCAGCCCGACGCCGCGATCCTTGAGCGTCTCGATCAACATCATCAGCGTCATGACGTTCTTGAGCGGGGCGATCGAGCCTCGCCTGGGCGCTTCGCTCTTGACCATCGCCAGATTTCCAGTCATCAAAAAATCCTCTTTTGACTTTGAAGGGCTCCGGTTCGCCGGGGCTCTTTTTTTGTGGGCGGCGCTCAGCCGCCGAAGTCCTCGCTCATCAACGCGAGCGCACGGTATTCAGGGCCGGCCTGATAGCCGCCGAGCCACATGGCCTCTGTTGTTTCCAGTTCCTCACCGGCCTCCAGACGCGCTTCCAGATCGAGCGCGCGCTTGAACCGCAGTTGTGGCGTCTCCTGCGACCGGATGGGGGTCACCTTCGCCCGCTCGGAAACCGGCGCCGTAAGTTCGCTCCGCAGCTCGGCCATTGCCTTGGCTTCACGGGTGCTCTTTTGGGGAGCCGCCGGCTCGGCAACGGCATCCAGCGCGTTTCGAATGTCGGCGGTCGTGTGTTCGCTCTCGCGCCTGGGCAGTGACACCACGTTCGGAACGTCGCGGGCGGCAACGTCGAGCACGCGTTCGATCAGAGGGCGACCCTTGGTGATCTCGCGAATGTGCCGCTTCGCTTCACGTGTTGCGGCGTCCAGGGTCTCAGACTGTGCTTCGCGCTTGGCCGCAAGCACCGTCGACGGGTGGATGCCGGCAAGTTCGGGACAGATCGCCTCGTCGATAAAAGTCCCGTCGCCGGCGTCGAAGGCAATCACGCGCCCGGCGTCGTTGGGGTCCATCCGCACGAAGACCTGGGTGCCGGGAAGTGCCGCGTTGATTACGTAGTGGAAGTGATCGATCCGGATGCCTTGCTTGGTGACCGTCCGCAGGCCGTCCTTGCCGGCGACCGGCATCAGCAGGATGTCGAGGGCGCGGGCATCGACCGTGCGGATCTCCGCATCGGAAGCCATCGCGGCTTGTGCTGGGGTCTTGCCCTTGAGCGCGGAATGCGGGCGGTGATTGTAGCGCGTCTCCGTCCAGGCATCGGCGAAGCGCTGCAATTCCAGTCCGCACATGGATACGTCGAAGAGATCGGCGGTGTCCGCGCCAAGGCGATCGGCAAAGCTCTTGCGATCCTCGATTGCCTTCCGGTCGGCGACGTTATGACCGACAAAACCCGGCAGAAGCGTCGCGCAATCGTGCTGGAATGTCTTGATGACGCGTTCGACGTGGCCCTTTTGTTGCGGGCTGTAGGCGTCGGATACATCCATCTCGATATCGAGCGCGGCGAACAGGCGCTTGGTGTCGTTGGCGACGAAATCCGACCCGTTGTCGGTCTTGATCGTGTCCGGCACACCCCACGCAAGGATCGCACGACGCAACAGCATGGCGACGGCGGAAGCGCGCGGGGTCTTTGAGACGTAGAAGAGCGTGCGCCGCGTCGCGATATCGATACATGCGTAGATCGCATGGCGACCGTCGGTGCAAAGCGCGTCCACCGGAGAGGCGTCGATCTGCCAGAGCGCATTCGGTTCGCGAATGTGCCGCAGTGCGCCGCCGCCGGCCGGCGCCATCGTGGAGCGATACTTGTCCGGGTTGGACAGCTTCGTCAGAGCGACTTTTTCGGTCTCTTTAAGCTGCTTCAAAAAGTGCTGGAACGTGCGAACCGGCGGGGTCTCGACGGATGCCATTCGGCCCTGCCGCTCGACCTGAAGTGTCTCCCCGAATTCGTCCCGGCACAGGGTGCGGATATGGTCGGCCGAGAGATGCGGCTGATGGGCGACCAGCGCCAGAATGAAGGCACGGACCGCGCCGCCGTTTGCCGTGTCGAGAATGCCCTTTCCCTTGCGGGCCGTGGAGCGATCAACCGCCAGTGCGTCGGCCTTGCCGGCGCGTTTCGCGGAGCGCCACCGTTGCAGGGAGCGCTTGGACAGGTGAGGAACGGTGCCCCGGATCCAGTCTTCGACCTCGATAGAACGGGTATTGTAGCGATCGGCGAAGATCTGCAGCCGGGAGGACAGGCCGAGCGTCAGGCCGGCCGAGAAGCTCTCGAACGCGTTGACGATGGCAAGGCGCGCATCCCGGTTGACGCGTGCGGCCTCGGTGCCGCTGAAGGTAAGCTTGGTGTTACCGTCGGCGTCCCGCGTCACTTCCCGCCGCACGGCGAGCGCGCGCCGTGTGAATTCCAGCTGCGCTTCGGTCGGGAAGAGCCGGAAGTGGTATTCGCGGCCTCCACCGCGCTGGCCTTTTCGGGCGCGAGTGAGAAAAGGATGGGAAGGCCAGCCTTCGCTTTCGGCCAGGAGTTGAACCCCGCGCTCCGTCCCAGGCAATCCCGGCAGGCCGAGTTCCGCGGCCTCGCGTGCGGTGAACCATTCCTTCATCGCCGGAACCTCCACCTTGCTTCGAGGGAGGCCTTGCGTGCCGCGACATCGCGTTCGTGCTCTTCGATCAGGTGCAGTTCGATCAGGTCGGCATAGCGCGCATCGACCACGACCAATCCGAAGCGCTCGACGATCGCCCCGAGAAGCCCCTGACAGCCGGTTGCCTCGACCAGCGCGATGAATGCGTCCAACGGAATTCGGTGTTCCTCCGATGCCTCGGACGCCCATTTGTCGAGGGTGGTCTCAGAAACCGCCCGCCCGAGTGTCTCGGATATCTGTCGGGCGATCTCCGCACGCGACGCACCGCCTTCGCGTGCCTCGCGCAGTCCCCGCGACACCATGCGGGCGATCTGACTGTCGAGCGCGCCACGGCTTGACTGTTCTTCGCCGAGCCCGACCGTGACTTGCGGCGGGGTCCAGGAAAACAGATCTTGCGTTTGGGTGTCGCGACGGCGGGACATGACGGTTAGCCTCGCTCCGCCAACCAGAGGTCGATGGCGTCACGATGCGCCTCGAAAAAGCGATGTTGCTCCGATCGCTTGAGCCGTGAGAACCGATCCGACACCTTTTCCCAAGGCTTCGGCATCTGCGCCGGCTGGGTCTTGTCGATAACGGCAATTGCCTCGTCGACGGTTGTCGCCGTCGGCGGTTCCGCTAGCACAAGACCCACGATCTGCGCCTGCCGGTCAGGCGATTGGTCCGCGAGCTTCAACAGTTCGGATTGGTTGCCGACGAGCGGGCTGTCGGCGATGCGATCGCGGATGTCGGGCGAGATAGTTGCGATCTTGAGGGCAAGATAGATCGCTCGTTGGCTTAGACCGAAAGCGGCCTGAGCGGCCTCCGAAAAGCAAAGTGCAAAGTTTGCACTTTGATCGTCGAGGTGTTCGTCAGCCAGCTTTTTTCGGCGGTTTCCGCCGCGCTGCACCTTGCCATGCGCAGCCTCGTAGATGTCCCGCCATGCGGCGATCGCGATGGCCCGCTCCATCGGGTTCAACTCGAACCGCATCAGGTTTTCGCGGATCTCCCGCAAACGGGCTTCGGCCTCATCGGCAAAGGCATCCGGCGCATGAATGATGGCCGGGATCTGCGCCCATCCGAGCAGCTTCGCCGCCGCCAGCCGGTGCGCGCCATAGATCAGCCGATAGCAACCTTCCTCAGTCGGCCCGACCGCCTCGATCGGCGTCAGCAATCCGCGTTGATCGAGATCTTCCGCGAGCGCTTCGACGCGCGCCGGCAGCGCCTTGCGTAGACGGCCGGTCGCGTCGATCGCGACCAGATCGAGATCCATGATGGTGTGTGCAGTCATGTGTTTCGTCCCGGTAATCTTGTTGTCCCCGAAAAGCGGCCGGGCCTGCCGCCGCACGGCCCGGCCAGTTGGGGAGGAAACGCGGGTAGCCCCGCCACCCGACCACTGACGCAGGTCGCGCGATCGCATCAGGTCGGCACCTCGATTGCGTGCCAGGGTGCTCCGCCGATCCCGCGCGCATTGAGCCAGTCGGCCTCTGCCTGCGCTTCGGAAAGCGATCCGAACCGATGTGCGTCGCCTTCGAAAAAACTGGTCTCAGCAACGACGACGGTTCTGCCGCTGTCGGCCGCGATCTGATGCGTCTTGCCCTTGTGGAAGTAGGTTTCACCGCTGGCGGAGACTTTCAGCAACACGGCCTTTCGAGACTGTCCCGGCACCGGGAGACTGTTGTCAGGAAAAGTGCGGTTTGCAGACGGAAGAGCCGTCATTTCGACACTCCTTTGTCAGGGCGCCGACGGACGTTTTGCCTGTCTCGATCATCCGGGACGGCACTACGCTCTCGGCAGGTGGCCGGTTGGGCGGCGAAAAGAACGATGGAGACGATCGATGGAACAGACCGAATGGCTTGAAGCGCATCGCGAGAACGTCCGCGATGTGATCCTGCGATGCGTGGCTGCCGGCCTTGAGGGGATAAAGCCCGGTGTCACCGCCGCTTCCCGAGAGGCGGCCGAACGGTTGCTGTTCGATTGGCCGGACGGCACGCCGCCATATGTGCGCGCCTTCGCCGACGAGGAAACCCGAAGGCTCATTGCGCTGATCCTTCCGTCTGGCGAAGCTCGTCCAGAACCTCCGGCAGGACCTCGCGCACCGCATCGCGGACGGCGGCCCTGAAATGGTCGTGCATCTTGGCGCCCAGATCAGCCGTAACCTCCGCAAGCAAGGCCCCCTGAGCCTCCCGCTTCTTGGCGAGGATTTCGCGTGGCGACAGGCTCATGCCGCCGCGCGGTCCTGGCCGCGATTGCCGCTGGTGGCACGCCGCGCATACCTGCTAGAAAGAATGCGGGTTTTCTTGATCGGATATCGATCGGGAAAGAGCTGTTCGACGGGCACCTCAAGGAAGTCGGCAATCGCCTTCTCAGCCTTGCTGTTCTTGCGCGTCCAGATGTGGCCGAAGCTGTTGGGCTTCATTCCGATGCTCTCGGCCAGCGCGGAAAGTGTCATGCCACGCCGGTGCAGCTCGGCCTTGATGGAATGCTGGTCCCAGGCGGGAGGCGTTCCGGCTTCATGGGCTACCCCTTTCGAAACCGGCCTGCGGCAACAGGCCGGTTTCTTTGAACGGTTGATGTGAAACAACGGCCCTAAATCACGGGCCGATAAAACAGGGATAAATGATGATCCTCTTTTTTGTAAATGAGGATTTTCATTTAATGGTGGGTGTAGTGGCTCGACCCGAAAGCCCCCCGAAGACCGATCTCGGTTTTCGGCTGCGCGAGGTTCGCCGACGCTCGGGCGATACGCCTCGCGCTGAGTTCGCTAAGTCGTTGGGATTTGGAAAAGATTCTCTTGCGTTGTATGAGCGCGGCGGAGAATGTGCCGACAGCGCACGTGCTAGCTGCGTACCGTGAGAAGCTCGGAATAGATGTAAACTGGCTCCTCACAGGCGCGGGTGAGATGTTCGCCGATCCGTCAAAGGCTCCGGCGAGCGCGGCGCCTTCGATCAACCCGGCATTGTTCCGCAAGGTCGGCCGTCTTGTAACGCGGGTCCACAAGGAAGAAGGGATCAAGCTTCCGCCGGATGCCGTTCTGGACGAGCAGGCTGACGCCTACAATGCGCTCCTGGCACGCGCCGAGGACCCATCCGATGCGGACGAGTTGATGGCGCTTCTAACCTGGTTGGAAACCCGTTTGAAAAAAAACGACTTCGCGCCGCCACCGAAGAACCCGGAACCGGTAAACAGCAGGCCTGACGGCAATACGGTTGCCAGCGCTACTGATAATTGCACCGCCGGCAAGTTTTACAATCCGTATATGCACGCTATTCGGGTGTCTGGTTGCGCCGATTTAGGGCGCGTCGCGATTTCGGAGTTAACAAGCAAGATCGGCGGGTTTTTCGCCGTTTCGAACACCGAAGAGGTTTTCGGAGTTTCGAACGCGAGGCCGAAGGGACGCGAAGCAATTCACGGCCCTCAGAAATGTCCGACCTTGCACCCCGAGAACCTCAGAAAACCGCCATCTTAGGGTCGGACGCAAATGTCCAACCTCTTGCGTCGGATTGGCGGTTTTCCGCCGTCCAACATCGTCGCGATTTCGCGATCCGCGCCGTTTTGTGCCATTTGATCTTGCGCGCCAATTTTCAGATATGCGCGTGGGCAATCTCGAATAACTCTTAAATATCAATAATTTTCGGCTGTTTTCGGCAATTCCCACCTAATCCCGGTTCTGTGCCATGTGTTCTTGCGCGTTACATTGCGGCAAGATTCTTCTTCCGTTCAGGGTGCCGCGCACCGCGTCAGTTCGTGAATTACGGACAGTCGCGGTCTCCTGTCGTCTTTGAACCTTGAGGAGGAGCGCTGGCGTTCGGCTCCGGAGGTCTTGCGGGAAACCGCCTTTGCTGATCGCGCGGCCGCCGGTTCCGGAGTTTCGACATATTTCGACTTGCGGATGTTGCCAAGTCTTCCCTAGAGTCAGCTTCTGTGAATGCATAAGTATCTGAAAATAATCGAAATTTAGTCGTTGTTTAAGATTTGTGGCAAATCATACGAATCGTCTCGCAACCGGGCGAGGCCGTCGGGGCATCGGGCACTTCACACGGTTCCATGACTTGATCCTTCCCTGCGTTCCCGGGTTTTCCGGTCGTCATCGTTCTCGCGAGGGACGGGGGCCGGGCGTGGAGCGTCTTGTCTCGACGGGTTTTCCAGCCTCTGCGGGCCGTTTCGGTCCGTAGGCCAATACAGGTTTTGCATTGATGACCCGCTTTGCCTCTGTTGCGTCGGTTTGCCTTCCCCGCGATCGCCTGTCGTTCCGCCCCCTGGCGTTGCCGCTCGCGGTGGCGCTGCTTTCGGCGACGGCGCTGACGCCGGCGCAGGCCGCTTGTACCTTCAGCGGAACGACGGAGACCTGCAGCGGCCAGATGTACGGCGCCATCGTTCATACCGAGAACACGGTTCACACTCTGTCGCTCAAGGACATGAACAACGATCTCGATGCCTTCGACAGCTCCGATGCGTCCAAGCAGGACGGTCCGGCGATCTACCTCAAAGATCCTGGCGGGACGACGGACGCGCCGGGTGACTGGTCGGACTCCAATCGTAATGGCCAGTCTGGCGTCGACGGGGACGCCGGCGCGGCGATCAGCGCCACGGTCAGTCTCGACAACGGGTTCGGCATCAAAGGCACGAGCGGTGTCGTCATCGAGACGACGGGCTGGAAGGGCAGCTACGGCCACGAGGCCAAGCACACCCGACAAGCACGCGACCGGCGGGCGCGGCGGCGACGGCGGCGCGGGAGGCACGGTCTCCTTCATCGCGCAGAAGGCGTCCGGCGGCAAGGCGCCGGGCGCGATCGAGGCCGTTGGAACGCAGAACACCTCCGCGTCGGTTCAGGATGCGGTGCGCGGCATTCAACTCCTGACCACCGGCGGGGCCGGCGGCAATGGCGGTTGGGCGGAATCCAAGGGCGGGCTGAAGGATGCGGACGGCGGGGTCGGCGGAACCGGCGGCAACGGCGGAACGGCGACGCTCAGCCTCAAGGACGGCCACTATCTCACCTATAATGCCGACGGCACGGCGCTCGGCGGGATCGGCATCCATGTGTCGTCGCAGGGCGGCGATGGCGGCGGCGCCGGCTACGGCGAGGTCGATGGCTGGGACGCCGACGATGCCTATGGCGGCAACGGCGGCACGGGCGGCAACGGCGGCACGGTGAACGTCTCGGCGGCCTCGGCTTTGAGCACCATCATCACGTCCCGGTCCCGTCGGAATATATCTCACCAGCATCGGCGGCGGCGGCGGCGATGGCGGCGACGGCAAGGGCGGCCACGACTACGCCGGTGACGGTGGCGATGCCGGCAACGGCGGCGATGTCACCGCCGACCTGAAGGTCGATGTGACGACAACCGGAGGGTCGTCGGGGCCGGGAATCTATCTCAAGAGCGCCGGCGGTCAGGCCGGCGACAGCGGCGGCGATCACGGCGGCATCAAGAACCATTCCGGCAATCCGGGCGAGCCGGGGGAGGCCGGGACTGTCTCGCTGACGCTCACCGGATCGACGGTGAAGACCGACAATGAGGGCGCGGACGGTATCCTGCTCCAGAGCATCGGCGGCATGGGCGGCGACGGCGGCGATGTATCGGGCGTCTTTTCCCTACGGCAGCAAGGGTGGCAGCGGTGGCGCCGGCGGAAAGGTCTCCGCCAACATCTCGACGTCGACGGTCTCCACGACGGGCGACCATGCGAGCGCGTTGCATGCCCAGTCGATTGGCGGCGGCAGGCGGCAAGGCGGGCAAGACGTCCGGCCTGTCGGCGCTTGCGGCCGAGGCCGGTGCCGGTGGTGTCGGGCGGAACCGTGAACGTGAGCCTTGCCGGCAGCAGCTTCTCGACCGAGGGCATCAACGCGGCCGCCATCAAGATCCAGTCGATCGGCGGCGGCGGTGGCAGCTCCGGTGCGGCCGACGGCTTTTATGCCGTCGGCGGCGGAGGGCGGGCTCGGTGGCGCGGCCGGGGCCGTTGCCCTGACGGTCGATGGAGCAACGGTTTCCACGAAGGGGCACGCCTCCGTCGGCATTCTCATGCAAAGCATCGGCGCGGGTGGCGGTGACGCCTATTTCGCCGAGCGGGGCCTTTGCATTCGGCCAGGACGGCGGCGGCGGCGGCGAACGGCAGCACGGTCACCTTCACCAGCAAGAACAAGGGTGTGTCGGTCACGACCGAGGAGATTCATGCGGACGGCGTCGTGCTTCAGTCCGTCGGCGGCGGCGGCGGCAAGGGCGCCAGTTCCTTCGAGGCGATCGCGCTGCGTGTTACGCCGCTGACGGGTTACCAGCGGCGGCGGTGGCGGATCGGCGGCGACTGGTGACCTTCACGGGGTCGGACAAGGACGTCATCAAGACGTCCGGCGAAACATTCGCGCGGCTTCGTGGCACAGTCGATCGGCGGCGGCGGCGGTGTCGGCGGCAATACGGTCGAAATCAACATCGGCCTCATGTTTAATCCGAACACCGGCCAACAGGCCTCCGATATCGCTCATCACGGCGGAACGGTCTCCGGTACGATCGGTGGCACGATCGAAACGGACGGACGCAATTTCCGCCGGTGCGTTCATCCAGTCGGTGGGCGGCGGCGGCGGTGCGGCCGGCAACAGCGTCCAGGCCGGCGTCGCGATCGAGTTCAATCACGACATGGGCGCGGACGGACAGAAAGGCGGTGGATGGCGGCACGGTCGATTTCACCAGCAATGCCGCGATTATAACCCATGAAATGGATTCCGATGGCATCTTCGCCCAGTCGGTCGGCGGCGGCGGCGGCCATTCCAGCAATGTGTTCGACAGCAACGTCGGCGGACTGAACCTCAGCCAGTATATCGGAAATCAGGGCGCCAAGGGCGGTGCGGGCGGCGACGGCGGCAAGGTGACGGTCGTCTCCAACGGCACCATCACGACCGGCGGTCACATGTCGCTCGGTATCCTCGCGCAGTCCGTCCGGTGGCGGCGGCGGCAAGGCCGGATCGACGATCAATGCCGATGTGGGGCTTTCGGCCGGGGCCGTGACGCTTGGCCAGTCGGGCGGCGACGGTGGCGTCAGCGGCGACGTGAGCGTTACCAGCAAGGCGAGGATCTGGACCAAGGGCGCATCCGCGACCGGCATTCTGGCGCAAAGCGTTGCCGGCGGCGGCGGCGTGGCCAACACCACGGTCAACGGCGATCTCGGCATCAGCAATGAATTACACGCACGGCGGCAACGGCGGTGAGGGCGGCGATGCCGGCAACGTCACCGTCGAGGAACGATGCCGAGGTGCAGACCGACGGCGACGGATCGGGTCGCGATCTTCGCGCAGTCGATGGGCGGCGGCGGCGGCAACGGCGCGGTGACCGCGACGGGTGCGATCAGCATCGTCGACGTGAACATCGGGGTCGGCGGCAATGGCGGCGCCGGCGGCACCGGCGGCACGGTCAACGTCAGCAACACCGGCAAGCTGACGACCAAGGGCAACTATTCCTCCGCGGGTATTGGCACAGTCGGTTGGCGGCTCCGGCGGCAACGGCCGGCATGCTGGGCATGGGGTCGGCCACGGCCGGCGAGATCTCCGGGTCGGTCAATGTCGGCGTCGGCGGCCGACGGCGGGCGACGGCGGCATCGCGGACGCGGTCAAGATCGACAACTCCGCGACAATCGAAACCTCCGGCTACAACGCCTTTGGCCTTGCCGCCCAGTCGGTTGGCGGCGATGGCGGCATGGGCGGCGCGGGTCTATGCCGGGCACGTATAACGCGTCGATGGATGGTGGCGCGACGGTTGCCGTCACGGTCGGCGGCAGCGGCGGCGGGGGCAGCAAGGGCAACGTCGTGACCATCGTGAACAACGGCGATATCACGACCAAAGGCCACTATGCCGATGCCATTTTCGCCCAGTCGATTGGGCGGCAACGGCGGCGCGGGCGGCGCAAGCTATGCCGGAACACTCGACATCAGCACCGGCAATCAGTTTGAGTCCAATGTTCAGGTCGGCGGCAACGGCGGGTCGGGGGCCATCGGCTCCGATGTGAAGGTCACCAACAGCAAGACGTTGACGACAACCGGGGGCAACGCGCACGGCATCTTCGCCCAATCGGTCGGTGGCGACGGTGTGCGACGGCGGGTCGGGGATCGCCTTCCTCGGCAATTTCCGAACGCGAAACCGATAAATACATGAAGATCACCGCCAACGCTCAGGTCGGCGGTGGAGGCGGTTCGGGCAACCATGCCGGAAGCGTCACGATCGACAACAGCGGCGATATCTCCACCGCGCAGGATACGTCCTATGGTGTCTATGCCCAGTCGGTCGGCGGTGGCGGCGGCGACGGCGGCAATGCCGGCGCCTATTCCATCGGTTACACGTTTGCGCCGAAGAAACGACGAAGGCGAGGGCGCGGAAGGCAAGGGCGTCAGCCTGTCCTTCACCATGGGCGGTAGCGGCGGCGGGTGGCGGTCATGGCGACGCCGTCAAGGTAAGCAATGACGCCAAGTCGACGATCTTCGACGACCGGCAAGGCCTCCTATGCGATTTTTGCGCAGTCGGTCGGCGGGTCGGGCGGCACCGGCGGCAATGGCGAGCCGGGACTGGAGGGCTGGCTTGCCGATGTCTACGACGTCTACGAGAAGCTCAACACCGCCAAGGAGATCTACGAGCAGTTCAAGGAGTTCCCGGAAAGCCTCTATGAAAGCCTTTCGGTCGATGTCGGCGGCGGCGCAGGCGAGGCCAGCGATGGCGGCGACGTCACGGTGACGAACGACGGCGATCTTACCACGACCGGAGATTCCGCGACCGCGATCTACGCCCAGTCGGTCGGCCGGTGGCGGCGGCACGGGCGGCGACGGCTCGCAAGGGCTGATCACGTCGCTGTCGGTTGCCGGCAGCTTCCGGCGGCGGCGGCCACGGCGGCACGGTCAATGTCACGAACAACGGCACGATTTCGACGAATGGCGACGGTGCCATCGGCATTCTGGCCCAGTCGCAGGGCGGCGGCGGCGGTGCCGCCGGCGATATCGAGACCACCATCGTCCATGAGATCGACAATCTCTGGGGAAACGCTCGGGGCCCAGGTCTTCAGCGTTGCCGATGGCGGCGAGGGCGGGCGATGGCGGTGACGTCACGGTTACGCTCGGGTCCGATGGCGCCATTGTTACATACGGCGCAAACGCCCACGGCATCTTCGCCTATTCGATCGGTGGCGGCGGCGGCGCCGAGGGCGAACTGAAGGCCGGCGACGGAACCGGGTCCATCGGCAGCGAGGGGCGCGACGGTCTCGGCGGTCTGGTTACGGTCGACGTGAACTATCTGGTCGATGTCGGCGGCGAGGGCGCGGTGGGCGTCTACGCCCAAAGCGTGTCGGGCGGGGCGGCGAAAGCTACTCCAAGGGCGTCGATATCTCGGTCGATGGCACGGTGCGTGCCGAAGGCGCGAAGGGTCGTGCGATCCTCGCGCAGGTCTCCAGCTTCTATGAGCATGACGTGGAGGGAATGAACAAACCGAGGGCGTGGTCAGAATCTCGATCAAAGAGGGCGGTCTGGTCGAAACCACGTCGGCGGATGCTTATTAAACGATTGCCGTTATGGGTGGTCGGGTCCGTGTCGAATTCCGAAGGTGATCTCATCGTCACCAACCAGATCACCAACAGCGGAACGTTGCGCAGTGCGGATCTCGATTCGGGTCGTGGGTGCGCAACGACAGGGAAGCCCTCGCTCAAAATCGTCAATGACGGCGCGGGACGTTCACCGGCTCGCTCGACCTGAATGACGCGAACAAGCAGGCCTTCTACAACATCGCGTCCGGCATGACCCGAACTGGGGCACAAGCTTCAACATGGGCATCCATGCCGACAGCCTGTTCGAGAATTCGGCCGTGCTGACAGCCGGCAAGTGGGGCACGGTTCATACCTCCACGATCACGACGGGCAGATTCACCAGCAGCAGATCTCCTGATCGTCGACGCCGACCAGGATGCAGGCGGCACCGTCACCAACGACCTCATCATTGTCGATGTCCACGGCAAGGACGACGCCATCGAACTTGGCGGCACGGTCGAAACCCATTGGTTCGAAGACGACGACGCTGACTTCCGGTGACACTGGTAGCCTGAAGTTCTTCACATCGGTCGAACGGCGAGGCGATCGACTGGTCGGATGCAAAGGCCACGAGCAACGGCGTCATTGCCTATACGCTAAGCGGCAGTGACGAAGAGGTGTTCTGGACTACAGCGTCGACTACCAGGGCGGTGCATCGGGTATGGGGCGCAATGCGTCGAATACGGCGCAATACTTCGAAAACGCGATGAACCAGATCAAGAACGCCGGAATGACCGATGATACCTCCGGCGGGGTGCGGGAATTCGGGGCGACCCTGCCTCAATTCCGGAACGATGGCGGAAAACGGAGCAGCATCTCAATTCGCTGTCGCCGGAAGAAAGCCTGAACGGCGCGATGAAGGCGGTGGCAGCCTCCCAGGCGCTGCACGGGTTGCTGCAAAGCTGTCCGACTCTCGATCCCGACATGGGCGATGCGTTTTTCCGCCAGCGTGATTGCGTGTGGGTGCAAGCCATCGGCAATCGTCATCACCAAAGCGCGACCGCGGATACCGAATCCTTCCGCGAAGTCACGACGGGTGTCGCCGGCGCCTTCCAGAAGGAAGTCTTCGACGACACTTTCGTCGAGGTCGGCGGCCAGATCGAGTTCATCGACGTGTCGGGGCGCAGCTATTCCCAGTCCGGCAGCCGCTTCAGCGCCGGCGTCGCGCTCAAGCGCGAAGTGGGCATGTTCACCTTTTCCACGACCGTGGGCGGTGGCGTCTACGATCTCGACCAGACCCGGCGCTATGTCTCCGGCGGAACGGCCCACAGCGCCTCCGCCGACGTCAAGGGCCGCTTCCTGACGGCGGAGGGGCGTGTGTCGGCGGTGTTTGAGCGTCATGGGTTCTATGCCAAGCCGGCGATGGCTCTTTCCGTTACGCGCTTCTGGCAGGATGCGTTCCGGGAAACGGGTTCGGGTCCGCTGAACTGGAATGTTCGCGGCGTCTCGAAGACCTCGGTCGCGGCTGCGCCCATTCTCGAGGTCGGGCATGCCTTCGATCTGCAGGAGCGGCCGACCGTCGTCTTCCTGCGCGGCGGGATCACCGCTCAGCTCACCGATCCGAGCGTATCGACCACCGCGGTGCTCGCCGGGGCGGATGCCTCCTTCGGGTCGCTGTCGAGCATGACGAGTTCTGACCGGGTGCGGGCCGATTTCGCCGCCGGTTTCGACATGGACATCAGCGAGCGCTTCTCGGTCTCGTTGCTCGGGCAGGCCGGCTTCAGCGAAAACACCACCGACATCGGCGGTTATGCGCGCATGAAGCTGCGCTTCTAGGGCGCAGGCTATCGTGATCCGGCCCGCGGCGCTCAAGTCGCGGGCCGGCACGCAAAATCGACCACTCCGGCGGCGCGTCTTCGGTGAAGGCGCGTTTTTCATGTCGCAAGCGGGGAGGGGGATGGCCTGCGTGCAGGCGCGCGCCAAGCGGGTGA
The DNA here is from genome assembly GCA_006384855.1 of Tetraselmis striata. Lineage (NCBI taxonomy): Eukaryota > Viridiplantae > Chlorophyta > Chlorodendrophyceae > Chlorodendrales > Chlorodendraceae > Tetraselmis > Tetraselmis striata. Next base: position 24,396 of record VCJN01000236.1, on the reverse strand, counting down.
GCGCGGCAGACCGGAAGAGGGACATCGGGGAAAAAGAGAAAACGCCCGCCGGGGGAAGTCATCTGGGGTGGAAACGATGACATGTGCCGCGGCGAGCGCTCGGGAGTTTTTGTTTCCGCGATTTTGATCGATGGGGCATCGCGGTTTTGTGACCGGCTTGCGGGCTTCGGGCTGACCCTCCGAAGCGTAGCCTGCCAGGCTCGGATCTATATATCCAAGAAGCATGCCACTTTTGATAAGTGACGGAATTCAGCTTTTGACTGCATTTTCTCCTGAAGCCGCGGATTTTAGCTTTGCGTATTGCGAATGCCTTGGAGCTCGGTCGGCCGTCCTTTGCAAAACGCAAATCTCCGCTTTCGAAATTGCAAACGTATGCAATTCCGATAGGAACTGTTCCGGATGGATGCAATCCTGTGTCGGGAGCGGTGGACGGGTCGGACGTGGTTGCAGGGGCTGCCGGCGGGCCGCGCGGCGCTTGGTCGGTTGCGGGGCAGGAGGCGTTTCAGCGGGCAATTGCCGTCGTCCGGCGCCTGGACCGGGAAAGCGCAGGCCCCGGGATGACATGCGTCGGGGCCGTGTTTCCAAGTATGCCAAGGCCCTCCGGCAGAGCGCGAGCGGCGCTGCCGGAGGGCGTGTTTCGGGATCAGTTCTTCGCGGCTTCCACGAGCTGGATCGAGACGGCGTTCAGCGCGGCGAGCTTCGCCTCGCCGGTTCCGTCCGCATAGGCCGTGTCGAGCGTCGCGACCATGCCGCGGAAGTTGTCGAGCAGCGCGTCGGCGGCATCGATCGGCAGCGGCTGGTCGTCATAGGCTTCCACCACGCCCTGGGCGGCGAACATGATCAGGGTCAGGGCGGCGGCATTGTCCGGCTCGCTGGAGATCCGCGCCCGCGCGGCCTTTGCGCAGGAGTTGTAGGCGCGCACCCCGTGACCACCATCGACAACGATCTCGACGAGACTTTCAAACATTTCCAACTCCGATCCTATTAACTGGACAGTTCGGCAATGCCGCCGTGGTTGGCCGACCACTCCAGCGGATTGTGCAGGAAGTTCTCGACTTCCCTGAGAACCTCGGGCGACAGGTGCTTCTGCTTCTTGCAGACGTCGAGAATGTCCCACCACGTCGCGAGATAGTGCAGGCGCATGCCGGCGGCCTCTAGCCGTTCCGGCGTGCCCGGGAAGACGTCGTAGTAGAACACCGAGAACGTGTCGGTCGCCTTCGAGCCGGCCTTGGCGATCGCCTCGGCGAACTTGACCTTGCTGCCGCCGTCGGTGATCAGGTCCTCGACCAGGAGGACGCGCGAGCCTTCCTTGAGATAGCCTTCGATCTGGGCGTCGCGGCCGAAGCCCTTGGGCTTCTTGCGCACATATTGCATCGGCAGGCCGAGGCGCTCCGACAGCCAGGCGGCGAAGGGAATTCCGGCCGTTTCCCCGCCGGCGACGGAATCGAACTGTTCGAAGCCCGCGTCCCGCAGGATCGTGCCGGCCGCGAAATCCATCACGGCGGAACGGATCCGCGGGAAGGAAATCAGCTTGCGGCAATCGATGTAGACCGGGCTCGCAAGGCCCGAGGTAAAGGTGAACGGCTGGTCTGCCCGGAAATGGACGGCTTCGATTTCGAGCAGCATTTTGGCGACCAACTCAGAAACGAGGGCCTTGTCGGGGAAGGTGTTGGGGAACATGGGCTGGGTCCTGTGCTGCGAGCGGATTCTACGCTAGGTGCTTTACTGAATCTGGACCGGTCTAGCTACCCACATTCCAGTGGATCGGGATCATCGGATCGAACACCGTCACCTCGTCCTGCCCGACCGCGACCTTCCTGGGAAAGACGACCGGTTCGTCCTGGCGGGTGAGGGTGATTGTGGCCTCGTTCGCGGGCAGGCCATAGAAGGCAGGCCCGTTGAGCGAGGCGAAGGCCTCCAGCTTGTCCAGCGCGTTTTCCTGTTCGAAAACCTCCGCCAGACAGGCCATCGTGTTGATGGACGTGAAGATACCGGCGCAGCCGCAGGCCGATTCCTTCAAGGGATCGATATGCGGTGCGGAATCGGTGCCGAGGAAGAACCGCGCGTCACCCGAGGTCGCGGCGGCGCGCAGCGCCAGCCGGTGCTTTTCGCGCTTGGCGACCGGCAGGCAGTAGTAATGCGGCCTGATGCCGCCGGCGAGGATCGCGTTGCGGTTGATCATCAGGTGATGCGTGGTGATCGTCGCGCCGACGTTCTTGTCCTGCGCCTTGACGTAGTCGACGCCGTTTTCCGTCGTCACATGCTCCAGCACCACGCGCAGTTCCGGCAACCGCTCGCGCAAGGGGGCGAGAACCGTTTCCAGGAACACCGCTTCGCGGTCGAAGATGTCGATGGCCGGGTCCGTCACTTCGCCGTGGACGCAGAGCGGCAGGCCGATCTCGGCCATTTTCTCCAGAACTTGATGGACCTTGGCGAGATCGCGCACCCCGCTTTGGGAATTGGTGGTGGCGCCGGCGGGATAGAGCTTCACCGCGGTGATCAGCCCGTCGCGAAAGCCCGCTTCCACATCCGCCGGATCGGTCGTTTCCGTCAGATAGAGCGTCATCAGCGGGGTGAAGTCGTCGCCCTTGGGCAGCGCCTTGAGAATGCGGTCGCGGTAGGCGGCTGCCTGGGCCGTGGTGACGACCGGCGGCACCAGGTTGGGCATGATGATGGCGCGGGCGAAGTCGCGGGAGGTGTGGGGGAGGACACCTTCCAGAACGTCGCCGTCGCGCAGGTGCAGGTGCCAGTCGTCCGGCCGGCGAATCGTGAGTGTGGTCATGCTTGCTCCTCGAGATAGGCGGAGAAGATATCGCATGCCCGCAGGAAGTCCGAAACGTCCATGGCTTCATCCGGATTGTGCGAGCCGTTTCGGTTGCGCACGAACACCATTCCGGCCGGAACGCCTGCGGCGGAAAAGACCGCCGCGTCGTGGCCGCCGCCGCTCGGCATGACGAAGGGCTCCAACCCGGCGCGTCCCATGGCCTCGCGCAGACCGTCGACCACCTTTGGATCGCAGACAGCCGGGGCGGAATACATGCCTTCGTCGAGCTCGAAGCGGACCTTGCGGTCCTTCTCGATCTGCTTCATCTCGGTCGCGACGAGGCTGCGCATCTCGTCCAGCGTTTCCGCGCTCTGGCTGCGGATGTCGAGGCTGAAGGTGAGCCGGTCGGGAATGCGCGACAGCGCGTTGGTTTCCCGGTCGGTGGAGACCATGCCGCTGGTGAGCACCAGGTCGGCGCCCTTGTTCAGGATCGTCGTCCAGCTTTCATCCAGCCGCACCATCAGGTCGGCGAAGGCAAGCACCGGATCGCGGCGATAGGCTTTCGGCACGGCGCCGGAGTGCCCGGCTTCGCCGATGCAGTTGATCGCGCGATGGCGGAAGTTGCCACGAATGCCGGAGACCACGGCGGCCGGCAGGTTCTTGCCGATCAGCAGCGGGCCCTGCTCGATATGGAGTTCCAGATAGGCCTCGATCCGGCTGCAGTCGATCAGCGGTTCGCCCTTGGCGATCCGCTCCGTCGGAAGGCCGGTCTCGGCCATGTGCTCGGCGAGCGTGCGGCCGTCGCCCTTGTGGCGGGCGTTCGCCTCGGTCTCCGTCAGCTGGCCGGTCAGCACCTTGGAGCCGATGTAGCAGGGGCCGAACCAGGCGCTTTCCTCGCCGCGCATGGCGAGCACATGGACGGGACGGCGGAAGGAGGTGCCGGCGCGGCGCGCGCGCACCAGGCACATCAGCCCGGCGATCACGCCGGCAAGACCGTCGTAGTTGCCGCCGAAAGGCACGCTGTCGACATGCGAGCCGATGACGATGAAGCGCTCCGCGTCGCGGTCCTGTGGCAGGCAGAAATTGGCGTTGCAGCCGTCGTCGTACCACACGTCGAGCCCTTCGGCGCGGGCGAAGTCCTCCAGATAGGCAAGCGTCTTGGTCTCGACATCGGAAAACGCCGGTCGGCTGACCCCCTCGACGTCCGGGGTCATTTCGGCGATCTCGCGAAACAGCCGCTCGGCGAGCGCGTGGTCGTCTTCCCGCGAGGCGGTTTTCGGGGTCTTCTGTGCAAGCGTCATTGGGCCACCGCGATGGCTGACGTCTGGATATCCTGCTCGCCGTCGACGACCGAGCCGATCAGCTCGGACACCGAGGCGATGCCCTGCGCGGCAAGCCAGGCTTCCAGATCGTGAAGGATGGTGAGCATGGCGGTCGGATGGATGAAGGTCGCCGTGCCGACCTGCACGGCGGTGGCGCCGGCGATCAGATATTCGATCACGTCCTCGGCGGTGGAAATGCCGCCGCAGCCGATCACCGGAATATTGGCCGCGCGGGCGCACTGATAGGCCATGCGCAGGGCGATCGGCTTCAGCGCCGGTCCCGACAGGCCGCCCATCAGGTTGCCGAGCCGGGGCTGGCGCGTGTGGATGTCGATCGCCATCGACAGGATGGTGTTGGAGACGACGAGCGCATCCGCGCCGCCTTCCTCGGCCGCCCGTGCGACGTCGGGGACCTCGCCAGTGTTCGGCGTGAGCTTCGCCCAGAGCGGCAGGGGGCTTGCGGCGCGCAGCCGCTGCATGATCTCGAAGGTCGAGGACGGGCGGATGGCGAAGGCCTTGCCGTCTTCCTCGATGTTCGGGCAGGAGATATTGACCTCGATGGCGTCGACGCCGGCGACGCTGACCTCCGCGCACAGGGCCGCGAACTCATCCGCCGTGTTGCCGGAGATGCTCACCACCAGCGGGGTCTCGTAGCGTTGGAAGAAGGGCACGACCTTCTCGAGAAAGGCGCCGACGCCCTTGCTCGGAATGCCGATGGAATTCAGCATCGAGCCGTTCACCTCGCAAACCCGCGGGGGTCGGATTGCCGTCCCGCCAGTCCCGCGTGATCGTCTTGGTGACATGGGCGCCAAGCTGTTCGAGGTCGAAGACCTCGGCCAGTTCCTCCGAGAAGGTCCCGGAGGCCGGCATGATCGGGTTCTTGAGCTTCAACCCGGCGATATCGACTGAAAGATCTACCATGCGATGGCCTCTGCCATATCGAAGACGGGGCCTTCCCGGCAGACCCTCAGATTGACGACCTTGCCGTCCCGGTTGAACTTGCGCACGCAGCACTGGCACATGCCGATGCCGCAGGCCATCTGCTGTTCCAGCGCCACCTGGCCGGGAATGCCGTGGGCCTCGCCGAGCTTTTGCAGCAGGCGCAGGATGCGGTTCGACCCGCAGGTGTAGAAGGCATCCGCGCGGCCCTCGGCGATCAGGCCTTCCAGCACCTTTTCGAGGTTGTCCGGCGCCGAGGTTCCCTCCGCATCGGTCAGCGCGATGACCGTCGCGCCGAGGCCTTCGAACAGGTCGATGGACATCAGGTAGTCGGGATGGCGCGCGCTGCAGACCGCCGTCAGGCGGCGGCCGAGACGTTTCGCCTCCAGCGCCAGCGGGGCGAGTGTTGCGAGCCCGACGCCGCGGGCGACGAGAACCAGATCGTTCCAGTCCGGTTCGATGGTGAAGGGCATTCCCAGCGGTCCGAAGACGGTGAGACTGTCGTTCTCCCCAAGCGTTGCCATTGCGCGGGTGCCCGCGCCGCCGACTTTGTAGAGGAAATGCAGCTCGTTCTTTTCGGGATAGAAGCCGTAGATGCTCATCGGCCGGCGCAGATAGGGGGTCTCGCCGCCGGCCTGCGGGCACAGGATGTTGAAGAACTGGCCCGCCTGGCACTGCTCCAGAACGCGGGCGGGCGCGTCCAGCACCATCATGCGGTATTCGCCGTTGACCGCGGTGTTGCTCTTGACCCGAAGGTCGAGGTCGAACGCGGTAGGCGCGACCCGACCGGCGGTTGCATTGGGTGTTTGCAGCATAGCACTCATCCGAACACGAGCCGGGGCAGGAACGTGGAGATGTCCGGCACATAGGTGATGATCGCGAGAACGATCAGATTGGCGATGATGAAGGGCCACAGTCCCGAGATGATGGTCATCACCGGTTTCGACAGGGTCGAGGAGGCGACGAAGATATCGAGCCCGAAGGGCGGCGTGATCATGCCGATGGAGATGTTCAGCGTGACGACCATGCCGAAGTGGACCGGGTCGATGCCGAGCGCCATGGCCACCGGGAAGAGCGGCGGCACCAGGATCAGCAGCGCCGAGTTCGGATCGATGAACATGCCGGCGATCAGGAAGCAGACGTTGACGATCAGCAGGAACATCACCGGCCCGGCGTGGATCGCCTCCAGGAAGTTGGTGATCGCGGTCGGCACCTGCGCCAGGGTGATGAAATAGGACAGCAGGCTGCCCATCGCGAGTAGGATGAAGATGATCGCGGTCGAGATCGCGGCGCGTTCGGTCACGTCGAACAGCTTGCGCCAGGTCAGCTCGCGAAAGACCAGTCCCTCGACGAGGATGGCATAGATGACGCTGACGGCGGCCGCTTCCGTGGGTGTGAAATAGCCGCTGTAGATGCCGCCGAGGATGATGAACGGCATGCCGAGCGCCCAGCCCGACTGGCGGATCGCGACGAGCCGCTCGCTCCAGCTGGTGCGCGGCGCGCGTTCGACGCCGCTGCGCCGCGCCTCGATTGCCGCCATTACGGCGAAGGCCACGCCGAGAACCAGCCCGACCGCGAGGCCGCCGACGAACAGCTTGGCGACCGAGGTGCCGGTCATCCAGCCGTAGATGATGAAGGTGATGGAGGGCGGAATGAGCAGGGCCGTTTCCGCGCTGGAGACGATGAGGCCGAGCGAGAAGCGGTCGCTGAAGCCGGCCTTGCGCAATTCCGGATAGACCATGCGCGCCATGGCGGCGACGGTCGCCGGCGCAGAGCCGGAGACGGAGCCGAAGGCCATGGACCCGCCGATGGTGGTGTAGCCCATGCCGCCGCGCAGGTGGCCGATCATCGTCTTGACGAGGCCGGTCAACCGGCTGGCGATCTGGCCCGCACCCATCAGTTCCGCGGCGAGGATGAAGAAGGGGATCGCCAGGAGCGTGGTGTGGTTGATGCCGCCGAGGATTTTCTGCGCGAGAACCGGGTCGGGGAGGTTTCCGTAGAAGAATTCCTTGATCATGAGCGCCGGAACGCCCAGCACGAGGAACATCTCGAAGCCGAGAACGAGCAGCAGGACGGCTGCGATAATGACGAGTGCGATCAGGATCATAGGTCCTCCGACGCCTGTCCGGCGAAACGATCGATGCGACCGAAGAAGCTGAGGGCGTAACGCAACGCCATCAAAGCGAAACCGGTGGTCGGTGCGAGATAGATCCAGAAGACGGGGACGTTCAGCGTCGGGCTTTTCTGGCCCATGCCGTAAACGAAGGCGGTCATCTGGTAGCTGAGGTAGACGAGATAGACGCAGAAGACGAAGCCGACCGCGTCGATGACCTTGCGCAGCGGCAGCCCGCTCGCCCGCGCGATGCGGTCGCGCCAGGTATGCACGCCGGCGTGGCGGCCCTTTTCCAGCGCGAGGCCCGACCGAGAAGAAGACGAGGAACAGGCTCATCAGCCGGACCGCCTCTTCCACCCAGGCGAATTCCGACGCGAAGGTGCCCCCGACCTGACGCGCAAGCACGTTGGTGAAATAGAGGACAACCATCGACAGAAAGATGGAGACAGCGGCGATACGCTCGGCTGTTCTTATGGCGGTCAGTATTTTCAAGGGACTGTCCTTAGCACGGGGGGACCGGTCCATGACCGAGGGTGAAACGGTTCGAGGCGGAGCGCTTTTCGTCAACACGCCAATGAGCCGGAAACGGGGGCCATTTTCGCGTCATTCGCAACGTGCGGGAAGCGCACTCCCGTCAAAGCCGGGGCCAATGGGCAGGGCGGTGCGGGCGTCGTCTGCGCGCGTGCCCCGACCCTGCGGGCCCCGATGCCGGACCCTTGTGAGGGTCCGGCAGGAGAGAGACCGATGCCGACACGCGGAATCGGACCGGAAATTACTTGGCCGTGGCGGCCTCGTATTCCTTTTCGTAGATGGCGATCAGGGCTTCGCCTTCTTCGCCGGCGCGGTCCAGATAGGCGGCGCGTGCGGGCGGGTACATCACATCGCGGAAGGCCGCCTTTTCCTCATCGCTCATCACGCGGATCTCGATGTCGGACTTCTTGATCTCCTCAAGCGCGGCGTCGACGGCCGCGGACTTGTGCGCGATCAGCTCCGGGATGACTTCCTGGAACGCGGCGACGATCGTGTCCTTGTGCTCCTGCGGCAGGCTCGACCACCAGGCCGGGTTGAACAGGATCACGTCTTCCATGGCGCCGTGGTTGGAGACCACGAGATGCTTCTGCACTTCGTGGAACTTCATGCGCTGGATGGTGTCGAGCGGGTTTTCCTCGCCGTCGACGACGCCGGTCTGAAGTGCGGTGTAGAGCTCGCCGAAGGGAAGGGCGATGGCCGATGCGCCGAGCGAGTTGAACTGCTCGATCAGGATGTTGGAATCCATCACGCGGAACTTCTGGCCCGCGAAGTCGTCGAGGCTGGCGAGCGGCTTGGACGAGGTGAAGTTCTTGCGTCCGTTCGGCCACAGGCCGATGCAGGTCACGCCGCGCTCGTCGAAAGACTTGCAGAGCGCGTCGCCGAAGGCGCCGCCGCGGATTTCCTGGGAGACCTGTTCGTCGTTCGGCAGCAGGAAGGGAATGTCGAGAATGGACACCGCCGGGTTGAAGCCGCCGAGGAAGGCGGCCGGGGCGACCGTGCCCTCGAGCGAGCCGAGCTGGACGCCTTCGGTCATCTCGCGCTGCGAGCCGAGCTGGCCCTGCGGGAAAATCTGGAATTCGACGGCGCCGCCGGTGCGCTCCGCCACGAGTTCGGCCACCTTCTCGAGGTGGACGTGGCGCGACTGCTGCGCGGACTCCAGATGTCCGATCTTCGCGGTGAACTCTGCGGCATAGGCGCCGGAGACACCGGATATGGTGGCGGCGACAAGCAGGCAGGAGGCCGATAGATTACGAATGCGCGTGTTCATTGTGACCCTCTCTGGAATTTTTACATCCGGGAAGGGAAGAGCGTAGGAGCGGACATTTTTCCTGTCAACGACAAATCTCAAAATTGAGACACTAGCTCTTTAAGTCTAATAATTGGTACGATGCTTTCCGTTCGGGCGCCGGTCGCATTGACAAGCCCGTGCGGTGAAGCCAAGACAATTTTCAGTGGAAGGAACGGGCGTGCCGGACGAGGAAACCATCAGCTTCTCCGATATTGGCGCGAGATTGAGAGCCTATCGTCTGGGCAAGGGCCTGTCGCCGGAAACGCTTGCCGAGAAGCTCGGGATGTCCCGCGCCGCCCTGTACCGGGCGGAAAAGGGCGAGATCCGCAAGATCGAGGCGCTGACCAGCATCGCCGCCGAACTTGGCGTCTCGCTCGCGAGCCTGATGGGGGTCGGCGTCGAATATGTCTCCAGTGCGGTCGCCTTCTTCGAGCGCATGCGCCAGCTTGAGCAGAACTGCGAACAGATCATCGGTCTGTTCAGTCCGGTCTCCTACCTTCTGACCTCCGACGCCTATGACGACATGCTGCGCGAGGTGTTGCTGGAATCGATCCCGGAAAGCGCGATGAGCGCGCCGGCGGCCGCCGATCTGGTGGCCTCCCTGCTGGAGATCCTGCGGGCCCGCAAGACGGCCTTTCACCAGCGCCGGCCGCTGATCGTCAGCCTGATCGCCTCTGCGGATCTGGAACGCTTTCTGCTGCACGGGTTGATCGGGCGCCACGACCTGCCGGCAGATGTGGTCCGGGCCCGGCGCGTTCAGGCCCGCCGCGAAGCGGAATCGATCCTGGAGATGCTGCGGGAGGAACCGATCGGCATTCAGATCGGCATCGTGCGCGAACCGGTGCCGGCGACGAGCTTCCAGATCTTCCGCCAGAACGGCCGCTCGCTGGTGGCGATCAGTCCGTTCCGGCTCGGCGAGCAACCGAATATCCGGCTTGGCGTCGCCCTGATCACCGCCGCGCCGGAAGCCATGGCCTTGCACGAGGAGATCGCCAAGGGGCTTTGGCAGGATGCGCTGAAGGGCAAGGACGCGGCGGAATATCTGGAAGCGATGATCGACAAATACGCGGTGTGACGCGCGCGACCGCCAGCCGGCCTTGAGAGGGGCGCGGCCGAGCGTGCGTGCGCGCCGTGCGGTCAAGACACCGCATCTGCAGCGGATCAGCGTGCAGCGTCCCGGCGGAGCCTGGTGCGGTCATCGGTCTGATTTTTTGGGGGGAGGCGGGTGTCGCGAGCCATGCTCACGATCGACGGTTTGACCGGAAGGAAAGTGGTACGCCCAACGGGACTCGAACCCGTGTTTCCGCCGTGAAAGGGCGGCGTCCTAGACCGCTAGACGATGGGCGCCCGGTCCGTCGATGTGGGCGGGTTATAGGCAGAATTTTTCGCACAGGCAAGGGGGTAGATGCACCGTAATCCACAGCCGTCTTCGCAGCCGCGAAAAAAGAGGGCGGGGCGGCGGCCGGCAGGGGGCAGGCCCGTGCGCGGGGTCCGGTGACCCGGACCCCGCGCACGGCAGCCGGAGCTACCAGGTGCCGGTGTTGCCCATCGAGGCCCAGGGTTCCTTCGGCGCCTGCGCCTCGCCCTTCTGCAGCAATTCGATGGAAATATTGTCCGGCGAGCGGACGAAGGCCATGCGTCCGTCGCGCGGCGGACGGTTGATGGTCACGCCGGCGGCCTGGAGCTTTTCGCAGGTGGCGTAGATGTCATCGACCTCATAGGCGAGATGGCCGAAGTTGCGGCCGCCGTCGTAGTCTTCCGGGTCCCAGTTGTAGGTCAGTTCGAGCGCCGGCGCGGATCCCTTCTTGAAGGCCTCGACGTCTTCGGGCGCGGTCAGGAAGATCAGCGTGAAGCGGCCGGCCTCGCTCTCGTGGCGGCGCACCTCTTCAAGGCCGAACTTGTTGCAGTAGAAATCCAGCGATTCGTCGATGTCGCGGACGCGGACCATTGTGTGCAGATAGCGCATGAATACCTCCTTGATGCCGCTGCAAGCGGCCTTGGCGGGGTCGCCGCCGGCCGGGCGACGGTGCGCGGCAGCCTGCGGCGGGGATGACCGAAACACTATGGAGTTGCACGCCCAGATCAATGGCCGACATGCCGGGGCGGCGATTTTTGCCGGCCGTGCCCGCGATTTGCGCAGCCGGTTCCAAAGTCCGGGCTTTGCGAATCGATCAAAAGCGTTTCACACTTCGTCGGTGGGACCATTGACACTTTTTCGCAATTAGGTGTGGTCCCGCCGGCGCGGGATGTTATCCTCACCACGCGGAATCGTTGGTGTTGCGATGCTCGCGAAGGCGTATCCAGCTTACGGCGTATCAGGGGCGTGGACGATGAAGGACGTGGGAACGAAACACGCCATGGCGGTGCCGGACGGGGCAGCGGACGACCCCGGAGCCGACCTGGATGTGCTCGCCGGGTCGATCAAATGGTTCGACGTCGCGAAGGGCTACGGCTTCATCGTGCCGGACAATGGCGCGCCCGATGTGCTTTTGCATGTGACCTGCCTGCGCCGCGACGGCTACCGCACCGCTTATGAGGGCGCCCGCATCGTCTGCGAGGTCACGCCCGGCACCCGCGGTCTCCAGGCCTTCCGCATCCTGTCGATGGACGAGAGCACGGCCGTTCATCCGTCCCAGCTTCCGCCGTCGCGCACCCATGTGCAGGTCGTGCCGGAAAGCGGATACGAGCGCGCCACCGTCAAATGGTTCAACCGCGTGAAGGGCTTCGGCTTCCTGACCCAGGGGGAAGGAACGGAGGATATCTTCGTGCATATGGAAACCCTGCGCCGCTTCGGCATTACCGAATTGCGGCCCGGCCAGACCGTGATGGTCCGGTTCGGACAGGGGCCCAAGGGCCGCATGGCCGCAGAGATCCGCCCGGACGGCGAGGGCGTGCATATTCCGTCGTCGCACTGATGCTCCCGCATGCCACACCGGGCAGGCCCCGGAAGCCGACACCCTTCGCGATTTTTGCGCTTCTGGTCGCGCTGCTCGCCGGGGCGGTCGTCGGTGTTGCCTCCGGGGAGGGCGTGTTTGCGCAGGGCGCGCGCGCCGAGGCGGCGCTGGAGTTGCGCCGCGAGACGCTGTTCGTGATCTCCGCGTCCGGCCGTCACCGTTTCGAGGTCGAGATCGCGGAGACGCCGCGGGCGCGCGCCCGTGGACTGATGTATCGCGAGGCGCTGGCGCCCGATGCCGGCATGCTGTTCGACTTTCAGGAAGAGCGCGAGGTCGCCTTCTGGATGAAGAACACGCTGATCCCGCTCGATATGATCTTCATCGAGGCGTCGGGGCGGGTTGCGCATATCGCGCGCGAGACCGAGCCGCTGTCGGAGGACCTCGTTCCCTCCCGCGCGGTGGTGCGTTTCGTTCTCGAGGTGCCCGGCGGAACGGCGGCGCAACTGGGCATCGTGCCGGGCGACGTCGTGCAGAGCGACCTGATCGGCTCCGCCGGACAGCCGGGGTGAAGGAGCCGGGCCACCGCACAGGGTTGTTGCCCGATACACCCAATTGAAGTCGCGTTTCTATTGATGGTTGTTGTTTTCTTTGCGGATCCTCCTAGGCGTCCGAATTCTTTCGAGCAAGTCCCATGATCAGTTTGCTTTTTAACTAGCGTTCTGTGACGATCATCCATGATCGTTGGTTCGAAAGGGTTGGTTGAATGTCGAAGGTGACTTCCATGGCCACTCGAGATTTCAAGATTGAGCTGGATGACGTCAGTTTTTTTCAGGGCATGATCGGCACGCTTGCCGGCACACTTGAGGAGGTCGTCGGGCTGGAGGATGCCGCGTCCTTTGTCGGCGTTGTCGGGGGCAAGATCGGTGACGATCTGGCGTCGCAGTATGTCGCTGAATTGCAGGGCCAGCCGCCCAATGCCGAGGTGTTGGGCACCATCCTGGTCGACATGAAATCGCGGATCGGTGGCACCTTTCGCATCGAGACCTTCGATGAAGATCAGATCGTTCTGGTCAACTCCCGATGCCCCTTCGCCGAACAGGTCAAGGGGCGTCCGTCGCTGTGCATGATGACCACCAATGTGTTCGGGCGGATTGTCGCCACCGCCAATGGCTATGCCCATGTCGAGATAGAGGAAGCCATCGCGACGGGTCATCCCGGGTGTCGGGTGCGGGTTCACCTGTCGCCTCAGGAAAATTCGAATGGCTATGAGTTCTTCCCCTGATGCGCAGCTTTTGCTGCGCGGCTTGACCATTGCCATCGAGAATATGCCGAAGGCCACCTTCGTCGTCGACGAGGACGGCGGCCTGTGGTTGTCCAACCGCGCGGCGCAGCGCCAGTACGGCAAGGTTGAGAACATGCGGTTTCTCGAGCTTTTCGCCGAAGGGCCGGAGCGTGTGCGCGCGCGCCTGTCGCGGGCGTTCAAATCGTCGACGCCGGTGTTCATCGGCCTGGAAGGCGTGACCGGAGACAGGATGACGTTTTCCGGCTGGCGGCTGTCCGACGTGTCCGGACTGGGCCGGCCGCTGGCGATCCTCCAGCTCGACCAGACGAAGACCCTGGTTGGAAAGTTCCTGTCGGCCGCCGAGGATGCGATGCGCAGCAACCGCCGGCTGGCGGACAGTCTGGCGCAGCAGCGCGATCTTCGCCACGAGGCGGCCCGGCTCAAGCGGCTGAACGAGACCGACCCGATGACCGGCCTGCTCAATCCGGTTGCGTTCCGCCATCAGGCGGAGCGCCTGCTTGCCGAGGTGCCTGACAGGCTCGCGCATGTGGCCCTCATCTATCTCGATCTCGACAATTTCAAGTGGGTCAATGACACCTTTGGCCATCAGGCCGGCGACACGGTGATCCGCTCCACCGCGCGGGTGTTGCACCGGGCCATTCGCGAAGGCGACATTGCCGGGCGGCTGGGGGGCGACGAGTTCATGGTTGTCCTGCGCAACGCCGACCGGGAGGCGGCCGGGGCCATCGCCCTCAGGATTGCGATCGGCATTTCCCGGCCGCTGTCCTGGTCCTCGCCGGGGCAAACGGCGGTGAGCACGATCAAGCCGATGGCGTCCTTCGGGATCTCCTGCGCGACCGTTGCCGGCCAGACGCTCGAGGCGCTGCAGCATGAGGCGGAGGAGGCGATGTATCTGGCGAAGCGGCACAAGCGGCACGCCGGATAGGCGGGCGGTCGCGGTTAGATCAGCATCCGGCCGGGCGCCGCTCGCGTGATGCCGCCAGGCTTCGCCAAAGGCGCCGACGGAGGGCCGCCGGCGCAGGGCACGATCTGCATTTCCGGCTTGACGGAGAGGTCCGAAGCCCGATACACGGCAGACCGGACGGGGTATAGCGCAGCCTGGTAGCGCATCTGCTTTGGGAGCAGAGGGTCGCAAGTTCGAATCTTGCTGCCCCGACCATTTCCGAAATTTTTTCAGACAGTTGCTGCAGGATCCGGTGCCGGGAGCGGCTCAAGCGCCTGCATGTAGGCGTGGGCGGCCTCCATGATCGCGCGTCCCGTCGGCGTGTAGTTCGCGTGGACGGCGAGCACGTCGTAGCCTTCCTGGAAATTCGCGCGGCTGTGCCGGGCAAGCGCCATTGCCTGCGCCCGCGCGTCCTCGTCCAGGCTCGGCGAGCCAATCAGCTCGCGCATGGCGACATGCATGCGCGCCAGAACGAAGGTCGCATGATAGATGCCGTCCAGCGGCCGCGGATCGAGGCGCAGCGGCGACGAAAAGCGCTCCTCTGCCGGGTTCAGGACATAGAATTCCACCGGGGACATGGCAAACAGCGTTCCGTGCGCGGCTTCGTGCACCAGCGTTTCGGCAAGAGCGATCGGGCCACGCGTTCGCGTCATGTTGATCAGCACGGTGCCCCAGCGTCTCAGGCTGCTGGCGCCGTCGAACTCCAGATCGTCATGGACCTTGCCGTGAACCGGAACGATCTCGGAGACGAGCGTTTCCATTTCGCCATAGGTCACCGGGGCATGCACGCGCAGGAGATCGAGGCTCGCGCGCAGTTTGGCGAGGGCCGCGTCGCAGTCCTCACCCATCAGATGCGACAGTTGCTTGTCGTGGAGGGAATCCGAGACGAACTGCCGGCGAAGGGCCGCTTCTTCCTCGGCGCTGAAGGTCTCGCGATTCAGCGGACGCAGCTCAAGCGCCGGCGGCGTCGTGGCCGGGTCGTAGGTCATCAGCGCGTCGATCGCCCGCTGCAGGGCGGTCAGATCCTGGGCGGAGACGGCATCGACCGCGTCGAAATAATGGCCGTAGACAGCGGGCGGAAGGCGCAAGGGCTGCGCGAGCCGGGCCACCAGCGCGTCGGCCCGCGCATTGTCAAACGCGACATGGCCGCTGCAGCGCTCGAAGAGATGGGCAAGGCTTTCCCGGAAGCGGGCATGCAGGGCGTCGAGATGCTCTATGGCGGCGTCTTTACCCGGCAGAAAGAGAGATGTCGACATCGGCTGACCCTGGCACAAGACGGAAGGATTGCGACTCGCAACAAATGTGTTGCTCGCAGCTCGGTCAAGAAAAAGGCGCCGGACTGTCGGTCCGCCGCCTTCGTATCATGATGTTTGCATGCGAGTGTCGTCGCGGTCAGCCTTGATCAGGCTCGATAACGGGCTTGGCCGCTCCAACCATGCTGGCGCCGTTCAGGCGCGCGCCCAGGACCTTGGTCTCGTCGAGACGCAATTGCTCGCTCGGTCCGGTAACGGTCGGCTTGGCCTGTCCGACCTTTCCGGTTCCGACCATGCGATCTCCGGTCAGCCGGTTGCCAAGCAATCTTGAATTGTCGAGAGAAACGGGAAAGCTCATGGTACCTGCCTTGTAAAAATTGACAAAAATTCTTAGCACAATGGATGCGTGCATTCAAACCGTCCTTGCGGTTTCGCAATCCTGCAATCGGACCCGCCGCATCCGCAAGGAAAGTGTCGTATTTCCCATGATCCATTTTTTCACCACTGCCGACCATGCCTATACCCTCAATGGGATCCGCAAGTCTCCCTATCGCCGCTTTCCGGTCGCCTGCCGCACTTACGACTGGCTGTTTCGCCAGCGCAGGATCGTGGCGAGCGCCTGTGTGTTCACCGATCTCGACCGGCTTCGCTATTTCGAGCTCGCGGAGGCCGCGAAGGTCTATCGCCGGCTGCGCGTTGCCGGGGTGAGGGTGTTCAACGACCCCGCGCGGGTGCTGCTGCGCTTCGACCTCTTGAGCACGCTGCAGCGTCTCGGCATCAACGACTACCGGGTCTACCCGGCGGCGCAGCGCCCGCGCCCGGAGCGCTTTCCGGTCTTCCTGAAGTGCGAGGAGGGGCACAGCCAGCACTTCGACCGCTTGCTGGAGGACCAGGCGGCGCTTGATGCCTCTCTGGACGAGGTCCAGGCAGCGGGCGCGCCGCTGACGCGCATGCTGGTGACGGAATTCGCCAATACGCCGGTGCGCGACGGCGTCTACCGGCGTCACACCATCTACCGGGTCGGCGACGTCATGTTGCCGGGAAACTCCGTGATCGAGGGCAGCCCTTTCGTTAAATACGGGCAACGCGGCCTTTCAACCGATGCCGAGTTCGAGGAAATCGTCGCGGAAATGGCATCCAACCCCTATGCCGAACGTCTCCGGCCGGCGTTCGAGGCCGCCAACATCGACTATGGCCGCGCGGATTTCGGGTTTCGCGACGGACGTCTCGCCGTCTATGAGATCAACACCAATCCCTCGATCGGATTGAAGGGCGGCTCGCGTCACGAAGGCTTCAACGCAGCCGTGGATCGCGGCTTGCGGGCCCTTGTCGAGACCCTGGGGGAGATCGGCAGCGAGCCGGTTGCCGCGCGCGTCGCGTCATCGGTCTGGGACATGACCCGGCTGCGCCCGGTCTTCGGCCTTCGCCTGCCGCAACCGTGAGGGTCGGGCCTGCGGTCCGGGTCGTCGGTCGTGGGGGAATGCGGCGGGTTGTGTGCAGCTCGCCATTGACTTCGCGCCGTGCGGACGGAATAAACGAAGCCGTCCCGGTTCCGCCGGTGACAGGCGAAGCTCTTGTTGACGGAAGACGCCCGATGGTCGCACGCATCTACTCGCCGGCAAAGACGGCAACGCAATCCGGTCGGGGCAAGACCCACGAATGGATCCTGGAATTCGTTCCGGAAACCGCACGCTCGATCGAGCCGCTGATGGGCTATACGTCGTCCTCGGACATGAAGCAGCAGGTGCGCCTGCGCTTCGAGACGCAGGATGAGGCGGTCGCCTATGCCAAGCGCAACGGCATTGCCTATCGCGTCGAGACGCAGCAGACCCGTCGGGTTCCGAAGATCGCCTATTCGGACAATTTCCGCTACGACCGGTTCATGCCCTGGACGCATTGAGCGGTACGCACATGGCTCAATCGGGCCGGAGAGCCCGCCGCGCGTCCGGCGCTCCTGCGCAAGGCCGGTGAAACGACTGTCCCGGCCCAAGTGGCCCCGTAGCTCAGTGGATAGAGCACCGGCCTTCTAAGCCGATGGTCGCAGGTTCGAATCCTGCCGGGGTCGCCATTTTTCCGATGGATTCCAATGATTTCGCAACTGTGGTCGCGGCGCCTTCCGCGTCAGCCCGGTGATGGTGCTGCGCGCAGATAGGCTTCGATCGCCGCTGTCTCGGTCGTGGGACGGCCGAACAGGTAGCCCTGCGCGAAGTCGCAGCCGTTGCGCTGCAGGAAGGCGCGCTGCTCTTGGGTTTCGATGCCTTCGGCGACCACATCGAGGCCGAGCGATTGCGCCAGGGAGATGATGGTGCGCACGATCGCTGCGTCATCCGCGTTCGTCGTGCAGTCGGCGGTGAAGGACTTGTCGATCTTCAACCGGTGGACCTGCAGGCGGCGCAGGTGAATGAGCGAGGCGTAGCCGGTGCCGAAATCGTCGAGCGCGATGCGCGTGCCGAGCCGGTGCAGTTCACGCAGCGTGGTGGCGATCGCATCCGCCCAGCGGCCGAAGATCACGTTTTCCGTGACCTCGATTTCCAGCGACTGAGGTGAAAGGCCGTGGCGCGAGAGTGCGTCGCCGACGGTTCGCGCGAAGCCCGGATCGCGCAATTGCTGCGCCGAGACATTGACCGACAGCGTGCCCGGATCGAGCCCGAGGCTGTGCAGTTGCGACGTGCGCGCCAGGGCCTTGGCAAACAGCACCTCGCCGAGGGCCATTGCAAGGCCGGTCTCCTCCGCCAGCGGGATGAACTCCACCGGCGGGATCGCCGTTCCCGCGTGCGTCCAGCGGGCCAGGCTCTCGAAGCCGCTGTGGGCGGCGCTTTCGGTCTCGACGATGGGCTGGAAGGCGACTTCCGGCTCGCCGTGTCCGATCGCCATGCGAAGCGCCTCGGCCAGCGTCTGGCGCCGCGCCCGTACGGCACTGTGCCGGGGCGAGAAGAAGACATGGGTGTTGCGCCCGGCCGCCTTGGCCTCAAACAGGGCGATATCGGCATGTTTCAGCACTTCGCCGGGCGTGCGCCCGTCGCGGGGATAAAGTGCTGCCCCGGCCGAGATGCCGATGGCGGTCTGCCGGCCCTCGACGAGGACGTCGTCGCACAGCCTTACGGTGATCCGCTCGATCACCTTGGCGACCGAGTCTTCCGTCGGCGCCTCCTGCAGAAACACGGCGAATTCGTCCCCGCCGAGCCGGGCGACGACGTCGCCGTCGTTGACGCAGCCGCGCAGCCGCTCCGCGATGGTGATCAGCACGCTGTCGCCCGCCTCGTGACCGAGCGTGTCGTTGATGTCCTTGAAATGATCGAGATCGATGAGGATCAGCGCGCCGCCGCCGCCGATGTCCTGTTGCAGCGTCAGCGCATCCTGCATGCGGTTGCGCAGCACGGCGCGGTTGGCGAGCCCGGTCAGGTCGTCCTGCTCGGCAAGGCGGCGGATCTCGTCGTCCTTTGCCCGCTGCTCGGTCACGTCGAAGATCACGCTGTGCCAAACCGTCGTGCCATTGGCCAGTCGCGACGGCTGGCCGCGTCCCTGCAGCCATTTCATCGTCCCGGACGGCGGGGTGAGCCGCCAGGTCTGCGTCCAGGGCTCCAGCGTGTTGGCCGAGTCTACAACCGACGCGCGGACGGCGCCGACGTCGTCGGGGTGGATCATCTCCCAGATCTGCGCCGGATCCTTGCCGATCTCCTCGGCGCTCAGTTCCCAGAGCGCCTCGCAGCCCGGACTGAGATCGTGGATCTCGTGGGTTCCGTCGGCATGAAGGCAATAGCGGAAGATCGCGCCCGGAACATTCTCGGCCAGCGCGCGAAACCGGATCTCGCTTGCCTGCAGGTCGTGAAAGGCGCGCATCTGGCCGGTCACATCCGTGATCGTGATGCTCCAGGTTTCCGTCTCGCGAATGTCGTTGCGCGGAATACCGCGCGCCACGACCCATTTCAGGCCGCCGTGCCGGTGGACGATGCGGAAGGTGCTGACCCACTCGCGCTTGCGCTCGCTCGCCTGTCGCAGGATTGCGCGCACCTGCGGCTCGTCTTCAACGTGGATGAGGTTCCAAAGCTGACCCAGATCCGCGCCGATCTCGGCCTGGGTCAGGCCCCAGATGGTCTCGCAGCTCTCGCTGATGAAATCGATCGAAAAGCCATCGCCCGGGCCGCGCGACACGCGCATCACGACGAAGGACGGCGCCTCTCCAAGCTGGAACCTCGATATCGTCTCCCTGGCGACCGCGTCCGGGTGGTTCCTGTCGCGTCGCGCGGCCTGTTCGGCGCGGGTGTCCCCGGAGGCTGCGCCTTGGCGGGTCTCGCCCGCAGGGGCGTCAGGCGCGGTCGGCGTCGTGCCGTCTTCGCTTTGCACCGCTGGCATGGTTTTCTTCTTGTCTTTTTGCGACATGCGCATTCATTATTTTTCAGGAATCTCAAATATTACAATACCTACGGCATTATAGGGGGCGAAGATCAAAAAGAAATTGGCAAAAATCGCGCGAAGATCTTCCCCGTGAACGAAGCTACGCTCTCCTTGGTGTCAGTCCGGATTGACGCGGCCGGAAGACGCTGAAAAAAGTTCGCAAGATGAATGACAGTGTTCTTCTCGGCCTCGGTGGCGTCGGTCTGTTTCTGGTGGGCATGACCGTCTTGACCGATGGCCTTCGGGCGCTCGCCGGCGGAGGCTTGCGGCGAACGCTGGCGCGCATGACCCGAAGCCCCGCGAGCGGCGCCTTGGCCGGCGTGGTCTCGACCACAATGCTGCAGTCGTCGAGCGCCACCACGGTGACCACCGTGGGCTTCGTCGGTTCGGGGCTTTTGACCTTTCCGCAGGCGATCGGCATCGTGCTCGGCGCCAACATCGGCTCCACGGTCACCGGATGGCTGGTCGCGCTGATCGGCTTCCGGCTCGATGTCGGGTTGCTTGTCCTGCCGCTCTTGCTCCTCGGGGCGTTGTTGAAGCTGTTCGGGCGCGGGTCGCTTCGCAATGTCGGCTGGGCGCTGGCCGGGTTCAGCGTGCTGTTCCTCGGCGTCGATGCGCTGAAGGACGGTCTTGCCGCCTTCGAGGGCGTGGTCACGCCCGGCGACTTTCCCGACGACACCTTTTGGGGGCGGGCGCAACTCGTCGGCATCGGCTTCGCGATCACGCTGGTCACCCAGTCGTCCGGGGCAGGGGTTGCGACGGCGCTTGCGGCGATGGCGGCCGGAACCATCTCGCTGGCGCAGGGCGCGGCGCTGGTGATCGGCATGGACGTCGGCACCACGGCGACCGCCGTACTGGCCGCCCTCGGCGGGTCGACGGCGATGCGCCGGACGGCGGCCGCCCATGTGGTCTACAACGTGATGACGGCAGCGATGGCTTTTGCGCTGCTAACGCCCTTTGCCGCGCTCGGTCCGCATATCGTCGCGGCACTCGGGGACGAGCAACTGGCGCTGGTGGCCTTTCACACCACCTTCAACATCATCGGCGTCCTGGTGATCCTTCCCTTTGTCGGCCCCTTTTCGCGGCTGGTGGAGCGACTGGTGCCAGAACCCTCCGCCGCGCATGCGGTCCGGCTCGATCCGAAACTCCTGTCGGAGCCGGCGGCGGCGCTGGATGTCGCCGGTGCCAATGCCCGCGATCTCCATCGCCAGTTGGCCGGCAGCGTTCAGGCACTGCTGGCGCCGGGCGGGGCTGCGGCGGAGCCGGCGCGGTCGGTGGCGGATGTGGAGGCGGGCATTGCGGCGCTTGGCGACTATCTCTCAAGGCTTGCCCCGGACGACGGCGACCCGGAGGTGCATCGCCGCAATCTCGCCCTGCGCCACGCGCTCGACCATCTGGCGCGGGCGGCGCATCGCGCGTCGCAGAGGGAGCGCATCGACGCCCTGCGCGGCAGCCCGCGCTTGCGCCGGCTGTCCGGGCTGTTGCGCGCGATGGCGGCGGAGGTGCGCGACGGCGCCGACGACGGCCGCATGGCGTCACGGTTCAACCGGCTCAGGCGGATGCTGCGGCACCAGCGCACCAGTTTCCGCGAACGCACCATCGAGGCGGCCGCCGCGGGCGCCATCGACGCAGAGACCACCTTGTTGCGGCTCGAGGCCGTGCGCTGGCTGCACCGCGTCACCTATCACCTCTGGCGGATCTCGCATCATCTCGCCCGCCTGTAAGGCGTCCTACCAGGTCACGCCCTCGTCGGCGAAGAAGGGGAAGGGACCGGGAAAGGCCTCGACATAGGCGAGATGGGTCACCACGCCTCCGTCCAGCGTATGGTCGTGCAGGAAGAAGCCGGGCGGCTCCATGATGAACTTGCCCGCCTCTTCATCGCCGAGGTCCAGATGTACCTGATGGCCGGTGCTGGGGGCGAGCGTCATCACGGTGCCGCCGACGGAGGCGATGATGGTGCGGTGGATATGGCCGCACATCACCCGCTGGACATGGGCGTGCCGGGCGAGCACCTCGGCGAAGGCCGCCGAATCCGTCAGTCCGATCCGGTCCATGTGGGCGATGCCGGTCGCCGCCGGCGGGTGGTGCACCGCGATCAGCGTCGGCCGGTCGCTTTTCGCCAGCGTGCGGTCGAGCCAGGCGAGCTGCGCCTCGCCGAGCTTGCCGTGGGGCTTGCCGGGGACGGAACTGTCGAGGGCGACGAGCCGCACGTCGCCGATGTCGACGGCATAGTGGATCTTGTCCGCGCTGCCCTGGTCGATCGGGCCGACTTCGCTCAGCAGGTCGCGCATCATCGCGGGCGAATCGTGATTGCCGGGGATCACGTAGACCGGAGCCTTGATGCGGCTGAGCAGTCGCTGGACGCCGGCGTACTCGCGGTCGTCGGGGGCGTCCGCGAGGTCGCCGGTCACCACCACGGCGTCGGGCCGGGGGTCGAGCGCGTTCAGCGCCGCAACGGCGCGCTCCGCCAGCATGTTGGTCTCGCTGACCCGGTAGCAGGCAAGGCCTCGGGGGCGGATGTGCAGGTCCGTGATCTGCGCAATCAGGGTCATTCAGGTGCTCCGTCGGTACATCGGGAAGGGGGCTCGGGTCGCCTGGAAGTGCCCAAAGGCTAGCGCCCGCGCGCGGGAGAGGCGAGAGAGTTGTGCGTGAACGGTTTCCCTTTTGCGCGCGCTCATGTAGGAAGCGCGCGGGGGCCGGACCGCGCGCGGGCGCGGTTGCCATTACCAGTCGGTCGCATAGGCTTTACGACAATGAGCGAAACATCCGCCGGGCGGGGAACGGAAGGCTTCGAAACGGCAGGAGCGCGCTGGCTGCGCCTCATCGGCAGGCGGGGGCTCGCCCCGCTCGTTCTGCTTCTTCTGGCGCTCGTCTTCTTCGCGCCGGGGCTTTCCCAGGTGCCGCCGCTCGATCGCGACGAGCCGCGCTTTGCCCAGGCCACCAAGCAGATGGTGGAAAGCCGCGACTTCATCGATATCCGCTTCCAGGACATGGCCCGGCACAAGAAGCCCGTGGGCATCTACTGGCTGCAGTCGGCGGTCGTCGAGGCGAGCGGTCTCGGCCATGACGCGCCGATCTGGGTCTACCGGCTGGTCTCGCAACTGGGCGCTGTGCTCGCGGTGCTGCTGAGCTACTGGTGCGTGCGCGCCTTTGCCGCGCCACCGGTCGCTTTCGTCGCCGGCGCGCTGGTCGCCGCCTCGCTGATCGTCGGGGTGGAGGCGCGGCTTGCCAAGACCGATGCGATGCTGCTTGCCTCGATCCTCGCCGCACAGGGCGCGCTTGCCCGGATCTGGCTTGACCGCGCCGCGCTGCGCGGGCGTCCGCTGCTGGCAACGCTGTTCTGGGGCGCACTGGCCGTGTCGGTGCTGATCAAGGGGCCCGTCGGGCCGCTGGTGGTCGGCCTGACCGTCGTGTTCCTGTCCATTGCGACGCGCGATGTCGGCTGGATCCGGCTGCTCTATCCCTTGCGCGGCATCTTGGGCTTCCTTCTCGCGGTCCTGCCGTGGTTCGTGGCGATCTATCTGCAGACGGACGGCGCGTTCTTCGCCGAGGCCGTCGGCAAGGACCTGCTCGGCAAGGTCGCGACGGGACAGGAAAGCCACGGCGCGCCGCCGCTCACCCATCTGGCCGCAGCACTTGGCACCTTCTGGCCGCTGTCGGCCTTCATGGTGCTGGCCCTGCCGGGCCTGATTGCCGCGCGCCGTGCGCCGGCGGTGGTCTTCGCCCTGTGCTGGGTGGTGCCGACCTGGCTGATCTTCGAGTTCACCGCGACCAAACTGCCGCATTACACGCTGCCGCTGCTTCCGGGCATCGCGCTGCTTGCCGCCGTGCTGCTGTCGAAGCAGGAACAACCGCCGTCGAAGGGCTGGCGCTATGCCGCCGCCGGTCTGCTGTTCGTGCCGATCGCGGGTGTCGCCGCCGCCAATTTCGTCGCCGGCCCGGTCGTCGGCGTCTGGCCGTCGCCGCCCGGCGCGGTAATCGCCGCGCTGGCGCTGGTGCCGGGCGTGGCGGCGCTGCGCGCCATGGCGCGGGGGGCGGCGCTGCGCGCCTTGCCGTCGACGCTGCTCGCCGGGTTCCTGCTGATCGTCGCGACCTGGGGCTTCACGCTTCCGGGCCTGTCGCCGATCTGGATCAGCCCGCGGCTGGCCGACGCGGTGGCGCAGGAGGCAAGCTGCCCCGCGCCGCGCGTCGCCAACGTCGGCTTCAACGAACCGAGCTATATCTTCCTGCAAGGCACCGACACGTTGCCGACCTCGGTCGAGGGTGCGGCGCGCTTCCTGGTGGAGGCGGACCCGGAGCCGGGAGAGGGCGCCACGGCGCGCTGCCGCATCGCCGTCGTCGATGCCCTGCACGAGGAGGCGTTCCTGGCGGCCCTGGCGGAGCTGGGCGCGCCGCGCGAAAAAAGCACGGTGCGGGTCACGGGGCTGAACATCAACGGTGGCGACGAGATGGACATCGGTCTCTACAGCGCAGAGGAGACGGGGCGTGAGTGACGACAGCGGAAACGGCCGTGGCCCCGCGCCGGCGGCGGACGGCCGGTTGCGGCGCGGGTTCGAGCGGGCGCGCGACAATGCGTTCGCTATCCGCGCGCTTCTGGCCGGTCGCGAGCACAGGGTCGCCGTACAGCGCCCGCCGCTGCCGCCGGGGCACC
>VCJN01000235.1:0-13312 GCA_006384855.1 Tetraselmis striata | reverse complement strand
CATGTGTGATATGGTAAGTTTCGTCCGCATTTTAAGGCAAGATTTATTCGATTTCAATTAAGTTCAAATTAAGTATCAAATGCAATTTTTCTGAATTATAGTGAAATTAAATAGATACTTCGGTTGAATTGTATTTTATTCTAGAATTTAGTTCATTGCACGGACTGGGTGGCTGCTCCCTGAGCTCTAGTGCAAGCACCATTGTCCTCAATGATCTGACAGAAGTTGTTATCATGGCGACACCTAGAGTTGCATTTTCTACCATCTCGCTGCCCATAACGCCCTTGTCTACAGCCACTCTGTAAGAATTGCATTTTGTGACCTGCAAAACAAGAGGTTGGCGGAGAGCATTTGAGAAGGAAGATGTGTGGGTCATCATTTCGACAGATCAAGCATAGCATGCAACCGGCATCAGTATATAACAAGAGGAGCATGACATAACTCACCTCAGGGGTGGAGGTTGGGCGCATGTCAAGAATCTAGGGTCCACCTTGCCACGGTCCTCCCTAGCCAGCGGCACTCTGACCACGTCACCCACCACTAGTGCTATATAGGCCGGCCTTGGCAGCGACCCGGGCACGCATCACCCTAGCCTGCTTGGCATGCTGTGCAGCACTGCACAGAGCCCTGATTGTGCGCCGCTCGGGACTATTGGCCAGTTGGGAGGGAGATACTGGACTTTAATCACCAATGGCCGCGCGTGCTTGCATGAGGACTTGTGGAGTAGCCTCTGCGGCTGCAGCCGGAAGCACTGGTGGCTCCTCTCGCGACCTTCGCCGCTTACGGCCCACTGACTCATTGGACGAGGCAGCTGCATTTGGTGGCTGCACTTGTGGTTTCAAGAGAGCAAGGCACGAGATCCACTGTCCTAGCAGCCATGTAATCGTTGCTGTAGTGACCATCCGTGCCACCTGCGCGTGCGAGACACATGAGTGACACATTCACACCTATGCCATAACGGGCATGCTCACAAGATTGGCAGCAACAACATGCTACCTGTGCAAATGACATGGTTGAAGGCCTTGCAGCGTGCATATTGATGACCCTTGCTTGACAAGGCCGGCTGTGGGGATAAGCATCCCGATGTTGCAATGCCCGCCATCGCACCAAGCTTTGCATGGGGCGCAATATGTCCGGGTCCCATGGCAAGTTGGGGTATGGGACGTAGGCGCGCAGTGACTGTTGATTATCGTTGCGAGAGAGCATCTGCTTGCATCATGCTGCGCGTTCACGCTAATCCCGGGCGTGATGGGCAGATCTTTTTTCGTGTGCACGGAGGAGTGGGGAGCAGGGAAATTTGAGTTAGGAACAGTAATGCAACCTATTTTGCCCCGAGGCACGCGGTGCATTGTGATTAGGTCTAAATTAGGGTTTGGGGCAGCAGTGGGATTTCAAGCTAATATGAATGCCGGTTGGTTCATTTGTGCCAAGTCGGGGAAACCAATTCCGTCCAAGCAGGGACAAATCAAAAGAGTGAAGGAAACGAGATGGTTACAAGTAGTTTGCGCCGTCGGGGGCTGAAACTCTGTCCAAACTGGGACAAAAATAAGGGCGGGGGCCGTGATGGCTACAAGTAGTTTGTGCCGTCCGGGGCTGAACCTCTGTCAAAGCCGGGACAAAACATATGAGCGGCTAATTTTGCGGAATTGTACTACGTATCATCATCTTCGATCACATAATCCCCTCGGCGCTCTGCCGCCTCTTGCCTCCTCTTCTCCGCCGCTGCACGCTCTTCCCGCTCCTCTAACTCGGTCATTGGAAGGGGTAGACCCGGCCACTTCTCGAAGTCACTTGGACGCAGTCTTTGAGTCTCGTCCCATGGCTTGTCTTTGAACCATGAGGTCATCCTGGACTTCATCCCAGCGATTTGCGTCTTATGGTTGTCAATGAGGATCATCTTCAAGTTCCTGTGTGTGAACGAGTAGCTATGATCCATATGGTCCCACCACACGGAAAAGGCCGCAGCGACCTGGAAAAGGCGTGGCAAACCGCACAAGGCGTTAATTTTTTTATGCTGACCCCATTAAGACACTCACCCGGGTTGCACCCCTCACGCACCGCGGTTGTCCCGGTTCCGGCTGTGACGTCGACGATTGTTGTCCCGTCTGTTGCCGCCATCTTAAGGTGCTTGGCGAAGAGAGCGATCGGCTTTTGGTACTTGTTCACCGTCTGTCTGTTCTCGTCCTTCAATTTCGAACTGTCTTTGAAGTGACCCAACATGATGGATGTAGAGAACCTGGAAAGGCACAACCGGCTTAGCGAGTAGAATATACAAGCCGGCTATTTTCCACGGATCAAATCTCACCTTCGGGGATCATTGAAACGGATGTTGTCAGCTATGATGCTTGGCGGGGGCTTCCTGACGTAGAGGTAGTACTCAGCGTCGTGACGCAGAGAGCTGCCCATCTTCATCCCGCAATCCTTGGCCCAAGTCAGGACGTGATAGATGAGGTCCTCAGCTTGTTTTTGAACGGCTGTGATTGCGGATCCAAGTTGCTGGTCCGAGAGGTGAATGAAGAAATGGCACCCATCGAGAGCAGTGTGGACGTCAGAAGATCCAGTCAGGATATTAAACTGCCTGCGCGGGGGTAAATCGGGAATGAGATAAATGAATGCACAGTCATCTAGTACGCACCGGGGTTGTGGGGGTTGTCTTGCCTGGCGAAAGCAAACACGTCGTTGAAGTCGTCCGTACCCCACGCAGCATCCTTCGAGTCCCATGTGTGCGAACCAACTCCGAAAAGCGCGTCGGCAATGAAGACTGTTGCCTTTTTGGCACGAACTGCCGACATGGCGTCCGCGACGAATTGTTTTGTCGCGGGAGCCTTGAAGTTCCCCTCCACAATGCAAGTCTTGCAAAGCTCCGTGTCTAACCAGATCTCCTCATCCTTGTCGATCTTTTCGCCCTTGGGCATCACCGGAAGTGCCCCGGCCTATGTGTATTAGAAAACAGATTCGGGTTAATAGCTCACAACGAAAATTCAGAAGAGCATTTGTGGTTGCACAAGATCTTAGTTACCTTCATCGATATCCACAGCTCATTAGAAACATTCGGAGCGGAAACCGCGATAAGCTCCGGCGCACATGCGAGAAGAGCAAACTCTGTGAAGAAGGAGATGACCAAGTCCGGCATCTGATTCTTGATGCGATACGCCTCACTCATGATGGTGGTGTTGGTGGCCTTGATATGCTCTCGAACCGGTAGTGGTGTGAGACAATCGGCGGATTTCATGTTCCCCCATCTGGCAGGAGGGCTCAGCAAGACCATCAAAGGACCGGAGCGATGAGCACCTTTGAACAAATCCTGAAACTTTCTGGGGAAGCCTGTTGGGCCGAGGTCATCAACCTTGGCTTGGAACTTGGTGATGGCGTCAAGGCGAGCGGCCGCTTGCTCATCCGACACTTTGTCTTGCACATCCCAATCGATGATGTGGTCCGAGAGATATTTCCCCCAATTCCTGGCCGGTTCGTCCGGCGTCAGCAGTTGGATTGTCTCCCTGCCCTTGGCCGTGTCAATGACATTCATGAGCTTGATGCTTGCTCGACGCACGCAAGAGATCGCGAAACCTCCAGGTCTCAATCATCGCGAGCCACTCCGCGTTGGTGTGCGTGACAGCCATGGGGCCGTCGTCGCCGGCATGCTTAATGTCATCCACAAGCTCGTAGAGGCTCGGGGTCACACTGTGCTCGCCTTGGATGAGCAGTCCAACCACCAGATACATCTGGCCCACAGGGAGATCCGCGCTGTCGCTCTGCTTGGCAAGAGACGGCTCGTCTAGCCAGGGCGCATGGGGTCCAAAGCCGACATCCTGGGTCGAAAAACAAACTTCAGTACGGAGAAAGACATGTTAGTATTCCATGTGATTAAAAATAACACTGGGGTCGGTCACAACTTACCTCCATGAGTACGACTCGGAAGTGAGCTCTGTCTTTGCCGAAGCCGTACTTCTTAATATCGAGGATTGCATTGATAGGCTTCCGAATTGCTTCGTAAACCTTGCTCACTTCCTTCTGGGTGAGTTCCCTGCCGGAATTGAGGCGCTTGACTCTATCGAGTTCTTGCTGGTAGTACACAAACAGGTCTCCGAGTTTGGTTATGGCTTCGCTCCATCCTCGAACACCGAGGTCCACATGCCGGTAGGCTTCAGAAATCTGCTCAAGGGGCTCAAAAACACTGCGCAAATCATTTGTCAGAATCTAGCAGCATTAACAACACAATAAATGTTCATCATGTACGCAGCTCACCGTTGTGGGCGCGAACAGAGGTCAATCAAATTTGAGAACTCGCTGCTCTTCTCATCTTTGATGCCGATCTTCTCAAGTTCAACTTGAAGAACTTCAGACTTCTTGAACTCCTTCACTACCCTGATTTGCGGGAGTGCCCTAAAGCCGGGGCGATTTGCATCATGTTCTGCATACCAGCTCTCGAAACATCTGCGAAGGTTCTGCAGAAACAATTGCACCGATTTCAAAATTCCGAACGATTGTACCTCGATGACAAACCGTTTCGTCCCGCTGATGACAGACCGTTTCGTCCCGCTGATGACAAACCGTTTCGTCCCACTGATGACAGACCGTTTCGTCCCGCTGATGACAAACCGTTTCGTCCCACTGATGATAGACCGTTTTGTCCCACTGATGACAGACCGTTTCGTCCCGCTGGTGACAAACCGTTTCGTCCCGCTGATGACAGACCGTTTCGTCCCACTGATGACAAACCGTTTCGTCCCACTGATGACAAACCGTTTTGTCCCATTGATGACAGAACGTTTTGTCCCACTGATGACAAACCGTTTCGTCCCACTGATGACAAACCGTTTCGTCCCGCTGATGACAGACCGTTTCGTCCCACTGACATATGTTTAACCCGCTAACGAAGAACGACTTTTGTCACACTTTACGCCTATTTGCTGCCACGGTCAGCTTAATAATAATTTGGGAGAATGGGGCACTCACCGGGAGTTTGTGCATCGACGTGTCTCCCACGACGGTGTGACCCGCCTCGTTGAGCTTCATAGACATGTAGCGGCAGACTTCCGGCGAGAGGCCGATGTACATCTTAGCCGACGTGAGGTGGATGCCTTTGTTGGCTTTGTAGATTTCCGGGTAGTTTTTTTTCACCATGCGCTTCGCCTCCCATCTGTGGCTGCCGTCGATGTTGGCTTGACGCGCATTGCGATACCTAAGAAAATCGATGATGGCGTCGATCTCTGGCTTGTAGGAACTTGAATCCGCCAACCTCGGGTTCTCCCCGCCTTCGTGTGCTGCGACTAGCTCCTTGAAGTTGGCCATGGTCAGAGCGAGGGGCTCGTACTCTTCGCGGAAAGAACCGAATTTAGGGACTACTAGAAAGGACACCGAGAAATTCTCGGCGGACAGGGAAGGATTCCTCTGAATAACAAATACAAGAAATGGATGTCAGTAAGTTGCATTGTGTATTGATTACCGGATAGGTACAACATGTAGCGATAGGCTTTTACCTTGTAGCTTTGCGCCACCATATTGCAGTCTTGCAGCTTTGGGGAACGGAATTCAAATTCCGGCGGCGGAGCGACGAACTTATCGGATATGAAGCTGAAAATGTGAGGCAGCCCCGTATCCTTGTCGACGACGAGGTTGACTCTGTCGGCGTATAGCGTGTTGATGTCGCCACCGTGAGATGTCTTCACCTCTGGATCAGCAATCTCGACTCTGAGGTGGCCGTAAGAGATCCAGTCGACGGCACCGGTGTTGTGGAAGCCATTCAAGGCCGGCGGGACGGCCAACGTGTTGACGTATGGAAGCGCGTTCTTAAAATCCTTGTCAATGTTGGCCAAGTCATTGATGTAAATCTGACCAGACGCGAAACATGTCAGCGCCTGAGCCAGCACATTGCGCTCGACCAAAGTCCATGCGTAGTAAGACTGGAACCGCGGCTGGAAGGAGAGTGGCGGCTGGATCGCGTGGAGTAGCAACCTCTCAAAGCTGACATCGATCCTGAACTCCTTGTGCACTGTCAAGCGATAAGGTTCAAGGGAGATCTGCGGTAACAAGCATAAGAATATTAATACTTATTAAAACACGACATTGACACGAATTCAGACATCATGTAAGCTTTACTCACCTCGTAGTTTCCGGCCGAGTCCAGCTCGACGTCCTTGATCTTTCCGATACACGCGAGAAGTGGCCCCTTCGGATCATCGAAAAAGTCCTTGCCAGTCAGCAGGCTCGCCTTGTGCAATTCGATGTACAAATAGATCTCTACCTCAGCACTTGCGTTCTTGAACCAGTGGATAGTCCGGCTCCTTGAGGTAAAGTCGCTGTAGGAGTCATTTTCTTGGGACCCGTCCCTCTCGTCAAAGAAGTCGTCGTAAGAGGCGACCGTCATCAGCTTTGTCTTCCTCTCGGGTCCAGGAGTGCCGGTGATGTCGAGAGCTTGCTTACGCTTCTCTGCCGCCCGTTGCCTCTGTTCTTCCTCTCTGCCGAAGACCTCTTCATCCGTGCACATACTGAGGAATTCAGGAACCATTCTCGGAGCCTCGGCAATAGGGGCTCGAGAACCAGAGGCTCCAGAACCAGACGCTTGCCCGGTAGTCGGCGCTGGAGTCTCGAGCTCGGCCTCTGGCTCCGGGTCAAGCCGAGTGGGCTCGGGCTCCGGCTCCGGCTCTGTTTCCGATACTTGAGATGGGCCTTTAGACAAAGAAGAGGCTTGATTCGGGGAACCTGTAAAGAATGAGTAGAGAGTACTCAACACACCTGCAGTGGGCGTCACGATTAACTACTGAACGGTATCGCCATACACCGTCAAAGCCAAGCGTAATTTTCTTACCTGGGGATCCCGATTTACCAGCTGCTTCCGACGCGGTTGCCTGCGCCAATTTACGACCTGTTGGAACGTCAGATAACTCATTGACGAGAAAGGAATCGAAGGGAGTGAGAAGGCAGGGATTGATACTTTCAGTCACAATTACCTGGAGTCACAATCGTCTCTGAAACCTTTTCTTTTCCCTTGGATTCCTTTGAAGCTTGAGTCGCTACTGGCTCATCATGTGCGCGTCCTTTCGAACCTGTCAATACACATGATTTCAAACAATGTCAATATGACACAGTGCACTCACAAAGGCAGGGATTGATACTTTCAGTCACAATTACCTGGAGTCACAATCGTTTCTGAAACCTTTTCTTTCCCCTTGGATTCTTTTGAAGCTTTAGTCGGTACTGGCTCATGTGCGCGTCCTTTCGAACCTGTCAACACACATGATTTCAACCAATGTCAATATGACACAGTGCACTCACAAAAATCATCTGATTGGAGAGGCAAGACCTGTTTGATAGTAAGCTTGCATGAGTTTTTCGTAATCGATTAGCCTTCGCGCTATCTGCATTTGAGCATCTCAGAGGACTTGTCCGCTCTTGATTCGGGCCCTCAAAAGCAAGGCGGCCGATCTTTCTCCTTGCGAGTGCGTGCCGTAAGCCGGCACCCTACCTCCTAAAAGGCTCGGTTTCCAGGGGTTACCTGATGCCTCAGCGCCGGCTCTAGCCGCAGAAGCTGAGGCTGCACGGCTCTTCTTCGCCGCCGGCTGCTCGGGCACAGAAGATGACGCCTTGTGTTTTCTCCCGACTAGCGCTCCGAGCGCATCGAATTCTTTTGCTTTCTCGGTAGGTTTTGATGTCCGCTTGGACCTTCGACCTAAAAATATCATATCATGTCAGACCGTTTCGTCCCACTGATGACAGACCGTTTCGTCCCATTGTTGACATACCGTTTCGTCCCACTGATAACAAACCGTTTCGTCCCGCTGATGACATACCGTTTCGTCCCACTGATGACAAACCGTTTCGTCCCACTGATGACAAACCGTTTCGTCCCATTGATGACATAACGTTTCGTCCCGCTGATGACAAACCGTTTCGTCCCGCTGATGACAAACCGTTTCGTCCCACTGATGACAAACCGTTTCGTCCCACTGATGACATACCGTTTCGTCCCACTGATGACAAACCGTTTCGTCCCACTGATGACAAACCGTTTTGTCCCACTGATGACAAACCGTTTCGTCCCACTGATGACTGACCGTTTCGTCCCACTGATGACAAACCGTTTCGTCCCACTAATGACAAACCGTTTCGTCCCACTGATGACAAACCGTTTCGTCCCACTGATGACAAACCGTTTTGTCCCACTGGTGACAAACCGTTTCGTCCCACTGATGACAAACCGTTTCGTCCCACTGATGACAAACCGTTTTGTCCCACTGATGACAAAACTATTTTCAATACATTATGAACTGCGGTTTAATAATGTAATGTCTTCAAGTACTGCGCTTCACACTAATATTAAACCACTCCTTACGGCGGAGTACAGGCAGAGGTTCCCCCTGGCCGCTCTTCACCCCCACCCCCTCCCACCACCAATTAGCATCCTTACTGCTTGCAACAGCTGCCTCGACGGGACGTAATACTACCATGCAGGACCCTGATGCCGCTCGTCTCGTTTGTGTTTATATTCCCACTCGTCTGCCTACACCTCCAGTGGTCCTAGATTACACCGCTTCTACAGTGAACCCTAACCGAACTCGCTAGATCTGGCCGTATCACGCGTCGAGCAGGCAGGCAGCTACTGTACGCGCGCGGAACTCACCTGGGGTGGCGTCGTCCTTGTCTTCCTTGTCCTTGGCAGGCTCGTTCTTCTTCGGCGCCATTCTGGCGGTAGGTAGGTTGACGCGGTAGATGAGCGTGTTTCTTGGTGGGAAGCGGTGAGGGAGAGGTGGAAATGACGTGGTTTCCGTCTGCCGCCGCTCTGACCCCTGCTGGACCAACGGCGCTCGTGCGCACACTATAGTGTACCTCGTCGTCGTCATCAGGTTCATGCATTTTGCACCGCGACGAATATACAGGGCTAACTACTGCGACTATATTTTACTATTACTGGAAGATAAAATATTCCCTACTCGAGAGTCATAACGGTACGAGAGTACAGTGGCGTGGCAATAATATTCCTTCATGGGATGATATATTCCTTGGATTGGATTCGGGTGTACTTACTAGTATAGAACTATTTCCGACATACGAAAGAAGCACGAAATAACACGGTATTTGAGTCATCAATTATTTTGACCCGTACCTGGATATTATGCACCCCGGTCAACGGCCCGTCCGAGAACGGTCATCGGCCGTCACTCTTCCTCACCACAGATCACAGTCCTTCAACCCCCCCCCCCCCCACCCACTCGCCCCGCGCTGCTTGGCGGCGGTCGAAAGCATGGCCTCTTCTCTAGGATCCGGCGCGTCGGACACTACAGTTACATTACTGCTGTGTTCGTGCCGCAGTGGGTACTCGTGTGATTGCGACGCGCGTGCGAGTGATCGTAAGGAGCCTGAGAAAAGGAAGTACACGTGGGGCAAGGGCTGCGATGAGGTCGCCGAAAGCGGTAATGGCAAGGTCTCGTCTCTGATCAGCAAGCGCACCTCTCGCGATTGTATCCGCCTCATGCTCGCCAAGGAGGCTAGCGAGCAGTCGCCATGCTGTTCGCGCAAGTGCGTGCACAAGCTATACACATAGTGCGGAGAGGCCCTCGTTGATGCCGTGTTGGACCGTGCGTTGACCGTATACTCTGGCAATCAGAACCGCTCCTTTGACCGGCTCGCTCAGGTTCTCAGGGGTGGCTACGAGTCGGCATCCGACAAGTTCGATTACATGTTCGATCACGGTGGCTACTTGCGATCTTTCGATCATCGCGGCCCCATCTACACGTGTGGGCGTGCGTGGGAGGTCTTGCATCAGGTCTCGAAACACAGACGTCTCGTGATCCAGCGGTCGGTGGTGGATAACGAACCCACGTACATCAGGCAGCGCAAGCAATACGAGAGCAGACAGACCGGACCGAGGGAGCATGTGCGCATGTTTCTCGAGCACTTCTTCTCGGATGACCTCGGTCACGTCGAGATCATGCCTTTTCATGACGGAAACAGCGAGACCTTCAAGAAGCACCTACCTCCCTGAATGACCAAGATTTGCGTCTACTACTACTACAAGTCGTGGGCCGAGGACGGCAACGCCATTCTCCGTGGTGAGGCCCATTTTGTCCCACTGATGACATACCGTTTCGTCCCGCTGATGACAGACCGTTTCGTCCCGCTGATGACAAACCGTTTCGTCCCACTGATGACAAACCGTTTCGTCCCACTGATGACAAACCGTTTCGTCCCACTGATGACAAACCGTTTCGTCCCACTGATGACAGACCGTTTCGTCCCACTGATGACAAACCGTTTCGTCCCACTGATGACAAACCGTTTTGTCCCGCTTCTGACAGACCGTTTTGTCCCGCTGTTGACAAACCGTTTCGTCCCACTGATGACAAACCGTTTTGTCCCGCTGATGACAAACCGTTTTGTCCCACTGATGAAAAACCGTTTCGTCCCCCTGATGACAAACCGTTTTGTCCCGCTGATGACAGAACGTTTCGTCCCGCTATCGCCAGAACGTTTAGTCCCACCGACGCCGGACCGATTTCGTCCCACTGATGACAGAACGTTTCGCACCGCTCATGGCATACCGTTTCGTCCCACCGACCGCAAAGTATTTGTCCCATATAATTAGCCGATATCGTCCCACTGCAGAGAGAACGTCTTGTCCCACTGCTGAGATACGGTTTTGTCCCACTACTGACATACCGTTTCGTCACACTGATGACAGATTGTTTCGCCATGCTGATTACAGA
Source organism: Tetraselmis striata (assembly GCA_006384855.1). Classification (NCBI taxonomy): domain Eukaryota; kingdom Viridiplantae; phylum Chlorophyta; class Chlorodendrophyceae; order Chlorodendrales; family Chlorodendraceae; genus Tetraselmis; species Tetraselmis striata. The sequence goes on along the minus strand of VCJN01000235.1, from coordinate 2,609 downwards.
ATTATTCACCCACTACCGATATAATTATTTCGACCACTTCAGACCGAACTTTTCTGTCTCGCATTATGAGACCTTATTTGTATACCGACATATCACGCCCCTGCCCCTTTGTAGATTTGGCTACCGGGAGCGAAGTGAAGCTCGCATCGTTCGACACTTTCCGCCGGACTTGGAAAGGAAGACTTCCCGGATGTCACCACGCCGAAGGTGAAGCGATTCAGCCACTGTCCCATATGCGCGGCGGGCAAAGCACTCAGAGACCAAGCTCGCGAGATTTGCACAAAGGACATGACGCCAGAGGAACGTCAAGTGCACCGTCAACATCAGCAGCTGGTGAGGCGTCAGGTCAGAGCTGAGCAGAAGGTACACCTCGAGAGAGTGCGCCAGGAACGAAGGGATCTGAACAACGCCGTCTTCCAGTCGCGCCTTGGCCATGGAAACTTCTTCTTCTTCGAAATTGATAGCATGGACTCCGCGAAGACCCTGCTGCCTCACTGGGTTCGCATTTCCAAGACTGTGAAGCCCGACATGCTCCTCAAGTACCACCTCACCTGTGTGAAGTACGACGGATACCGCCCGGACGACATCTACTACTACACCAACACCATCCCCCAGCCACGATTCGTCCACGACGTGCACTCTGATATGGATCACGATCATGAAGGTGAGCTCGTTAGCCTCCCGATAGGTTCGCCGTGGTTGTCCGGTAGCCATGGACTGATAAAAGCTTGTCTTCGATGCAGGAAATTCAACACCGTGGTAGAAAGATTCCGTACATCATAATCCAGATGGACAACACCGTCAGGGAGAACAAGAATAGGAACGTGGCGGCCCTCTGCAATTGGCTTGTGTCTATCGGCATCTGCGACGTCATTCATTTGGTCTTCTTGCCTGTCGGGCACACTCACGAACGGGTTGACCAGATCTTCAACCGCATCAGTCTTGCGCTATCTCGCAGCTCCGCCTACACAATCGAGGCCTTTCTTGACTTGGTGGCGAAGGCATTCTCGCCCACTCCGGAGATTGCTGAGCTCTCATTCTCCCTCGACTTCTCTGAGTGGTTAAGGCCCCATTTCCAAGACCACATTCAGGACATCAGTAAGCCGCACAAATTCGAGTTCACCCGTGACGACGCCGCCGCGTCTGGCGGCTCGTTGCGCACCGCCTTGTGGTCCAACACACCGCTTTCGGAGCCCGTGCAGATCTTGAAGAGCGCGCCAACTGGGACGCCCGAGATTCGTGCGGGCCGGTCCCTTTTGTACGCTCTCTGCGACAAAAAGAAGCCCGACGCGGTGAAGGTCCAGAGGTACTTGGATGATTTCAAGAAGGTCAGGTCGTACGTCACGGACCTGGCGGTCCAGTGGCACTTCTCCCCAGTCGAGCGCGAGAGCTGGAAGAATCTGCTCGACGACTTGGATGAGATGCAAACTGCTCCTTCGGCAGCTTTCTCCGGGTTCTGGCCGCAACGGAAAGAGGAAGTTGACGACTTCTTGCGCGAGCACGGGCAGACCGCGCCTGCTGAGGCACGTCACACGATGGCTACCAACGCAGACCTCAACAATGCCGAAGCCGCTCGCGTGGAAGCCGAGGTTCGTGCTCAAGTGCTTCAAGATGACAGCGCCTTCCGGGGAGTTCACGCCGGCGCCAAGGAGAGGCTTCATGACAACACATCGCCCAGCGATGCAAAGGGCTCGAACCTCGTTGTCATCGACGTCTCCGATGTGAGTCCCATTGTTTGTCATTTTTGTCCTTTACGGGACAAAACAATTTGGTTCTTCTACCTTGCTTGTTATTTTGTCCCAGCTGGGACAAAAATGGCGTGGCGTCTCGCTCGGGACTAACATAGCTCGCGGTCTTGGTCATCGTTAGGTGGATGAGGAAGACAAGTGTCCTGAAACTCTTGGTGATTGGGAGTCGAGATTCGTCATCGGGCTTGTGAAGTCGCGCGAGACTACCGAAGACACGTTGACCGTGGCCGTATACGAGCCCTTCCATGCCGATGCAAAGGGCAAACCCCTCATGCCCCTATGGTTGTACGCGCAGACAAAAGGAGGGAAGAAGCCAGTTGACACAAGCTGGGAGAAGTGCCTGACGCTTCCTTGGAAGCTTGTTGAAGCCGTCCCCCTATCGTACGCGAAGGCCATCCACGACGCGTCGGGAAGTCGAGAGGTGTTCAACGAGGACGGCACCATGGTCAGAAAGAAGTGGTACGGTAAAAGCGTCCAAGTCGTGAAGACATATGCGCAAACTAGGTGGCAAATCAGCCAGCCACGAAACAACTGCGTCCACGTCATGTCAAGCACCCCAGCGCAACGCAAACCCGGCGGAGTCGTCAAGTTTAATGCAGCCACGAAAAAGGACTTGCTTGAGTTGGGATGCTCAACGAATAAACTATCAGCAACGTCTTGTGGCTAGCTAGCCGCTGGATGTAATAATCATAATAAATATTGATTTCATTGCCTCATCTTGTCCCATTTTGGACAAAATGCTCCAAAACCAACATTGGATATGCGTCGCGGCTGGCCTTCATGCTGTTGAATGCTGCACTGCACCCAAGGTCTACAAACCCAAGCTACATCACCAGTGAGTCTTAAGTACTGATAGTAAAC
>VCJN01000234.1:0-32498 GCA_006384855.1 Tetraselmis striata | reverse complement strand
ATTTCCATTAATTACTAGGCCGCCAATTTTCAAACTTACTCGCTTGCTAGTAGGTGGAATTACTTACGTGCTGCTGGTACTCGTGTTGACTTATATAATTATATGATGATGAGATTAATTTATACACCCCTGCACATAAGTTTGGGGTCCCTTTTTGGCAGTCTCAAGACTTCACAAGTCTAGGGTACCTGAACGTAGGGTATATGAGATGAAACCCTGGAATCTAAGAGGGCTTTATAAAACCTGCATGACGAGTGGCTCAAACCGAAGCTTAATGACCTTTGACTAGGGAATCACGCTGCACTTGGTGCGTGGATGGGCGTCGCCTGCAACTGCACCAAAACCGGGGTCGGTATCACGCACACGCCGACGCGCGTGCATAGGCAACCAAACGGCGGGATGGCCATGAACGCGTGAGGAAACACATTGGCGAGGGGCTCGGGTGCATTTGGTTGGGGTGCAGCCGTGTGGGCGGCGGCCAGTGCATGTCGCGTTGCGATACTGGCATGGCATCAGTGTCGGCCACGCGCGGCAACACCCCCTTGGCTTCAAAACGCTATAACTTCTCAGGGTTTGCTCAGAAAAACTTTTTAAAAATATCACGCAATTCCTCGTTCAATTTTGCGTCGGGAACACTCTTCCATAATCACAAAATCGATTTTTGGGTCTCCGGAAAAAATCCCCAAAGATGATCATCCAAGTTGCCCCTCACTGCCTCATGTGCTCACCCATATCGGGCGCGTGGCTTTGCGCCAAGTGCGTGTCTAAGCCCCATACTCAGTTGCGCGAGAGCGTTATGTATGTGGATGACCACGGACCACCAACACTTGGCATGTGCCACCTCCTAGCGATACACACATCTACCAGCCAAAATGCCATTTTCCACAACATTTTTCAAGGAATTTCATATTAATCAAAATCCACGCCCCTACCGCGCCACCCCGCCCACGAAACGGTGCAACTGGCATTCCACCACGCGCCCCCATAGTAGAGCATTGCCCTACGCCAAGGGGGCCATCGAGCGCCTCTCCTACGTGCGTTCGCCACAGAAACAACAGCATTTTCACCCCAAAACTGCTCCCCACAGTGGCCAACTTGACGTTGGGGTGTCACGTCGTGCCTATAGCGACATGCTTTCAGTGGCCTACACGCACGGTGTGTGCAACTTATGCCAAGGGCCGTATCCACCGAGTTTGGTGCGACGAGTGCCGCTATATCCATAGGTTTGGACGGTTGGCGCAACCCACAACTTTCTGGCGCCAACGCATCATGCAATGATTTCGCGTTTTTGAAAGGGCGCCCACAAATGGTCGTGTTGTCGCGCGGGTGGGTATAAAGCGCACAATAGGCGTTCGCCCGAACTATTCCCACTGTAGTTAGCATGTATGCACATGCAGCCGGCGTTATCCTCGCCCATGCATGCGCTTTGCGATCGAAAATGCAAAACCCGGACTTCTGTGGAGGGGTGTAGATACAGATAGAGAGAAAGAGGAGCCACGAAATGCCAGAAATGCAGCATTATAGAAATGCCAGATCGAGAATACCAGTGTGCTGCTGGTACGGGTAATGACGCAGTAATAGCGGCAGCGGAATGGTCTACTGATATGTAAAATAAAGAGCGAAGTATGGTATACTTTTCTTTCACATAGTCTACTCCTGGCACGGGCGGGAGTATTCGCGCTACCCGTACAGCAGCAGTAATTGCGCTGATGATATACGGTACGGGTTAGGGTTGTAATAATATTCCTGCGGTCATTATAACATATTCGTAAGGATTATATAATGCTATCTATAGATGCTATGCTATATGCTATATAGCTATATGCTATATGCTATATGCTATATGCTATATGCTATATGCTATATGCTATGCTATGCTATATGCTATAGATCTATAATGCTATCTATAATGCTATGCTATAGAGTTCCCCCCCCCCCCCCCCCCCTCCCCCTCTCGAGTGCCCCTCTCGGCTGACGAATGCCCCTCCGGGCCGACAGGACGAGTGCCCCTCTCCCAGGTCCGCTCAGCGCGTGAGTTGCGAGCGGTGCCCCCACGATCCGAGCCCACCCCGCACCACGACGCGAGCCGCTGGATTACGCTCGTTAATTAATACTCCATAGTACTTATCCGTCTGTGTTACATTCGTGTTGCGCCGCGCCGCCACCGCCACCGGCATGTCGAGCCACCGCGACCCACGCAAGGGCAAGAGCCCGGCCAGCCACCACCCGCCCGGGCGAGGCGGAGGGCATGCCAAGTTCCGCATGCAAGGACCCCATTTTCGAAGGCCGGCAGGGCGACACCGTTCCTTCTTCTTCCGCGTTGCGTCCTCACAGGAGGCCAGCGTGTGTGTGCGGTGGTTTCTCGCCAACCAGCATTACTTCCTACCGCAGTACATCCGAGTTTTCCAGGTTAACGGCGCATCGTTCGCCCCGGACCACACTGCCAGCAAATTCTACATGGACAACGCTATCGTTCGTTGGGCAAGAGGGGACGCAATTGCACATGGCGGAACAATGACCTACGTTGCAAAATGGTGCCTCCACGCGGACAAGCGCGAAGACACTGGACCCGACGATGCATGCTACCTACTCACCCTCGTCCCTGCGGCCCTCACCCCCGTGGCTCGCCTGGGCAGCATGTCGTCTATGACCGAGCACGCAGCCAACACCGAGCTGCCGGGCCTCATCGCCCCTGCCGCAACGCACTGGGTAGAGCAGCGCAGGGATTGGCTAGCCCTGCTCCCCACCCTGCCCCCTTGGCGCGCTGCACCCCCTGGTGACCCCTCCTACTACGAGCCGCCAGAGCACCGCCCTTCTGTTCTCGTCGCCCCAGCCCCAGCCCCAGCCCCAGCGCCTCCCGCGCCCCACCCGGAGTTCTTCCAGCAGGCCGGCCCGGCTTACTTCCCCCCCCCGCCGGCATATGCCCATTGCCACACCTATGCAACCCCCAACCTTGCTCCCCCTCAGCAAACATGGACCCAGCCCTATGCCCCATGCGGCGCCTTCACCCCCCCTCCCCATCATCCCACCCCCTTCCTGTTCGGCACCCCCTCCCCGCAAGGACCAGCACAAAGCAGTGGCGGAGCCGCACATTGCAACAGGCGCCTAGACGCTGCGTTCTCCCCCACGCGAACGCCGCCTCCCCCGGGCGCAGGGATTCCCGGCAGCGGCCAGCTCCACCGCGGCTCCACCGGAGCCTCGTCCTCGGCGGCACCACCACGCCAGGGACACCAGCACCCTCCACCCCCCAAACGCCTGCACGTTGACCTCGCCCCCGCCGACCCGGATATTACCCTGGAGGATGTCTTGGAGGCCGGCATGCCGCCCCTTGGCGCTGGCGCAGCTACGCCATCGCCGCATGGCTCGGCACACCAGCTCCCACCTCACCTGCCTCCCCCTGCCCAAGCCCAGACAGACCCGACTTCGGACTTCCAGCTCCTAGGAGGCATGCTGATGGAGATCCAAAAGCAGATGGCCGCCCAGACAGGTGTCGTTGCGCTGCTGCGCGACGAGATGGCGGAGCGCCGCCGCGAGACCTCCCACCTCAACAACGTCGTCACCGCACTCCAAGCTGGCGCTCCCCTCGTCTCCCAGGTACCCTTGGCTCTTGCTGCCCCCGGAGCCCCCGCGCTCCCCAGAACCGGCATGGACGCCGGCAACCCCCAGGTGGATGGACCGCCCCTACCCCAGCCCCATGGCAGCGCCCCCGGCGCGCACGAGGGGAGTGCACCGCCGTAAACCCCACCCCCACCCCCAACCCCTCCTCGTCGGACCGCCCCCTCAGGCCTCGCCGCACCCCCTCCCTCCTACCCATCCCCAATGACTCTCCGGTGCCCTCTCCCCGAGTGCCCCTTCGTGTGCGACACCGCCGCGCACCTGGCCGAGCACTTCCGCCGCGCCCGCAGCGCCGACCACAAACGCGTCGCCAGTTGCCCAGCGGAGGGCGGCGACCCTAGAATCGCTGGCTTAGCTGCCTACCTCCCCACTGTGGGTCTAAGGCCTCGCCCCCGCCGGTGCGGCAAAGTCTACGTCGCAGCCAGCGGCAATGCGCAGATCATGCGTACCCATCTACTAAAGTGCCGCATCGACGCGCACGGCAATCCCCGCCAGCTACCAGCCCCCCCTCCTTCGCCACCTCGCCCCCCCGCCCCCCCGGCCGAACCCAGTGGCGCCCCACCAGCCCCTGCCACGGCTCTTGACCCCCCAGCCGGCCCCGTGCCCCCCGCTCACCCCCTCCCGACGGCCCCGGACCTCCTTCCCTTTATGCCGACCTCCACCGACGGCATCGCTCGCCGCCAAGCGGCTGAAGCTGCCCAGACCCAAGTAGGGGCACCCATCCAATGGGCCCTCGACAACCCCGACTTCTTCCTCCCCTACGTGCGTGACACGGCCGTGCGCACGTCACCAAGAATCCCGATGTCCGCCCGCGACGCCATTGGCGCCGCTATCCGACCAATCTGGGATATATCGCATTCCGCCCGGGGCGCCATGCGCGAGGCCGCGTGCCACCTTGCCATCCTCTTCCCGGCGGCCGTTCTCTGGTCGCACGCTGCCGGCGCTAACGCCCACGTGGTACGGACTGCTATCGACCACCGCTTAGCCCTCTGGCGGCAGGGCGATATTCCTGCACTGCTCCACGAGGCCGCACTCGCGCGCGAGACGATCCAGCCAACCGCCTCGGGCCCTGCGACCTCGCGGGGCTACCTGCGCGGCCGCATCTCTTGGCGGGTCGGGAAGGCGGTGCGACTCATTCGCGTCGGTCGGTTCCGCGACGCCGCAGCGCTTGCCGAGAACCACGGCGTTGCGGAACCGTCCGCAGAGAACATCGACGAGCTGCGCCGGCTGTTTCCTCCCCCTGCAGCTGACGACCCATCCGGCCTGCTCCCCCCGCCCGAGCCAGATGACATACCCCCTATTACCATCAGCCCCGATGACTTGCACGGCGTGCTCCAGCGAGCGCCAGCCGACTCGGCTTGCCATCGCGATGGTTGGCGAGTCGACCACCTACGTGATCTGTCTGATGACTATGATACCCTGCAGTCCATGGCTCGCTTTATGACCGTTGTGTGCTCTGGTAACGTCTCCGACCGCGTCAAGCAGCTACTGTCCTCCTCGACCCTCATTCCCTTGTGGAAGAAGGACGAAGAGGCGCGAGGCGATCTGCGAGGGCAGGCCGAGGCGCAGAACAGCCCCTACCGCCCACCCATTCGGCCCATCGGCTTCAGCTCCGCTCTAACTAGAGTGGCCTCCTCGGCAGCCATGTGGACTATCCGCGACCACGTAGCCCGTGCTGTCGGCCCATCGCAATTTGCGTTAAGCACTCCGGCCGGCACGGACATGATCCAATGGGTAATACAGGTCGCCATGGAGATGGACGATCGGCTCGCTGCGTCATCCATCGACGCCTCCAATGCCTACGGTATGACCGACCGGCGCGCCATACGGAGGCGCCTGGTCGCCGACCCAGCCCTGCATTCCTTGCTGCCCCTCTTCGACATGCTATACGCTGGCCCCTCGGAGAACTGGTTGTATGACCACGAGTCCGACGGCGACGCGCCGGCAGTTGTGCTTACACAGCTGCGCGGCATTCGCCAAGGCTGCCCGCTCGCCACCTTCTTTTTTTGTCTCACCGTTGGCCCTGTCTTTGATGCTATCACTGCGAAGTTGGGTATGGGCGGCCTCGGCCTCGCATTTGCCGACGACCTGCACCTCCTAGGCACGGCGCTTGGCACGGCGCTTGCTCTACACTCAGCTCAGCCTGCCCTAGCGGCAGTTGGGCTATCGATCTCCTGGGGCCCCGACAAGACGGAAGTGGCGTTTGCGCCTGCGGAACACGGCGCCGCCATACGCGAGTGGGAGGGCCTCCTCCCCCGAGCCGCAGGCGCGCCTCCCCCCCCTCCCTGCCCGCCCTCTGGATCCCTGGACGCCGCCGCCTTCTCGCGCGCCAGGGACCCCGCTGTCCTACCCCACCTCGTCACGGGCTTCCGCCGCTGCCTGGGGGTGCCGCGCCATCGCAAGCTTGACCCCACCTTCGTGCGCGACGCACTCCGGCGGCCGGCCGCGCGACAAGACGCCATCCTACTTATGGCGCGCGAGATAGCTGATGCGGGCCACATTCACGCGTCCCTGCGCCTCGTGCAAGTGTGCGGCGTCAAGCGCTTCGCACACCTGCTGCGAGGCTTACCGCCCGAGTCGCTTGCTGAGTTTATGCTCGAGAGAGATGCCGCGGTACACTCCACGCTCGCGCACATTATGGATCTCACTGGCGACGAGACAACGGCTAGCCTAAGTTTGATGCGCACCGGCCTATCCACAATGCTCGGTGGTATCGCTGTCGACTCACTAGTTTACGAGTCGCACGAGCAGCACCTCGGGGCCTTTTCCGCCCTCGCTGGGCCTCTGGCCGAGCGCCTACGCAAGATGCCCGGACTCCTGGCGCCCCGGCTGATTCAGCAGCTAGCGAACCCGGAGACTTCCTCCCTGCCATGGGCCGCCGCACTACGTCGGGCGTGGCAGGCCAGCCAAGACAGAGAAGACTCTTTCCAGCCGTGGGAAACAGACATGGCCTCTACCGTGGCGCCGGTCGGCAACCCGGTCGACAGAGCCGGCGACACCACTACCGGTACGCTTGATTTGCCCCCCAGGCTCACCCTCGGCGAGCTGCCCTCCTTGAACTCCGCAATCGACGAAGCAAAAGGCCTCCGGAAGGTCGCCGCTGTTCTGTCGCACACGCGCAAGTGGCGCGTCTTCTTCGACCTGTACAAAACCGCCACACTGCCCGAGCGCATACGCCTACTGTCCCAGTCTGGCCACGGGAGCGTCACATACCTAACCTCCGACACTCCCGCGGCTTACGCTGTGGAACCTGAACCGTACCGCGTCGCGCTGCGCAAGTGCTGCGGCATCGCCGCCCTCGGCGACAGCCCGCTCGGGCTCGAGGACTCGTGCCCACACTGCGACCTATCCCCCGGCGCCACTGACGAAGCACTTGAGCGGCACATTGTGCGCTGCCCACGCGCCGGCGCGTGGCACAAGGTTCACGCGCGCATCGCCACTACCATGGTATCCATCTTGCAGGAGGCCGGGGCCCCGCGCGACTCTGTCCTAACGGAGGTGCGCGGCCTCCGTTCCGCGGACGCTACGCGCCCGGGAGACGTGGTGCAACTTGACTACATGGGGCCGGGGGTGCACCTTGTGCTAGACGCTGCTGTCACAGGCGTCTTCCGCAACTCCATCGCGGCGCAAGTCGCGGTCCAACCCGGCTACGCGGCGCGCTTGCGCGAGCAAACCAAGTTTAGGGTTGATGCCTGCTCGTCCCAGCCCGTGGCAAGGCGACACCGCTTCGTCCCGTGCGTCGTCGAGGAGGGCGGGCGTCTGGGCGAGCACCTGCTCGCTCTACTCAAGGAGCTTGCGGAGCGCGGCATCGCAAGCGGCCACCTAAAGCAACCCCCCTCGTGGCGTGAGCTCCGGCCAGCCGCCCTGGTTGCCCACTGGATACGGAAGTGGACTGCGAAGCTTTCTGTGGCACTGCACATATTTCTCGCCGAATATCTCTGTCGGCACACCGGAAGCCGTCCCTTCGGCTTCGGCGGAAGATCTTTTAGGCCGGCCGGCCGTCAATTACCTGCCGCATCGCCGGGCCCCGCGGCCCGGCGCTAAGAGGGTTCTGCTTAAATGTAGGCTTTTTCCTCCCCCAGTACTTTGCGTGCATTCTCCGGACGCTCTCCCTGTAACCAAAAAGTTTACATTATATAATGCTATCTGAGAGCATCAACTAGTTTTTTTCCCCCCGCCCCCGGGACAGGACTGGCGGCACCAGAGAAACCCTTGCAGCGTCGCTCTACGACGGCCGTAGGCAGCGATCCCGTCAGGCAAAGCCCTGCCTGGGTAGGCGACGCTCCGTTACAGTCAGCAAGCAAATTGCCGGAGCATTATTCATCTGAGGGTAGTGTAACATGTATATGTCACATAACATAACATAACCCTAAATACTCGAATGGGCCGACGCCCAAACGGGTAGGGCGGACCTTTCGTGGTCAGTGCCGGGTATTTTGATGGCAGTGTTTTAGACGGTGATCCAACAGTGTTGGAAATTCCGTCACTGGCCTCCAATTAGTCTTGCGAAATGCTTCGGCAATTTGCTTGATGACTATAACGGAGCGTCGCCTACCCAGGGCTTTCCGTAACTTGATTGCTGCCTAAACGGCCGTCGTAGAGACGCTGCAAGGGTTTCACTGGTCCCAGTCCTGTCCCGGGGGCGAAAAAAAAAACATGTATATGTCTTTTTGGTTCCATGGAGAGCGTCCAGAGAATGCACGGAAAGTACTGGGGAAGGAAAAAACCTACATTTAGATAGTGTAACATATCCAGCGACTCTACTTACAATTTTACAGCACGACCAGCGATTTATCATTAATGGATAACGACCACATACCTAGGTACCGCGCACGGGCCTGATGCACAGGTAGGGATTATTTATTTAATTTGACGTATTATTATTTATTGCAATAATAAGGGTAGCGACTATTGGCCTGCGACGAGCAGCGTCGAATTATGTAATCCTTAGTCGCTACCCTGGCCTGGTTCTAGGGCGCGTCGTCTGTGCTGATGAAATACATTGGACACAGCGAGTCTCGTTTTGTACAAGGAGTGACGAGCAGTGTCAGGTTATGTAATCCTTACCCTGGCCTGGTTCTAGGGCGCGTCGTCTGTGCTGATGAAGTACATCGGACGCAGTGCGAGTCTCGTTTTGTAAAAGGAGTGACGGGCAGTTTCTGGTTATGTAATCCTTACCCTGGCCTGGTTATAGGGCGCGTCGTCTGTGCCGATGAAATATGACATTAGACGCAGTGCGAGTCTCGTTTTGTAAAAGGAGCGTGTGACTTGATTACAAAGCACCCGCCACACAAACAAGTAGGGTGCGTTGAGGTGGGTGCGAGAAGCGGTATATATATCAAAAGGGATGAGGGATTGACTGCAGTGCCGGCACTTCTTCTAGCACCACCTAGGTTAGTCAAATACACCGAGTGGCTCGGCCATTTCAATTCGCGCCGCTTATCTATTTTTTTTGTCGGATGTCGCGCTATTGATGACACGACGCGCCGTCATTTATTTCCCGAAGTTTCTACAGTGGCTGCGGCTAGCGGCTGTGCTAGCTGACCATCGACTATAGCTCCCGATCTCACAGTCCCGAACTTCTAGTAGGTGGTGCTAGAAGTGCCACTGCGCTCATCCCTTTTGTTGTAGCGCTTCTCGCACTACATCGATCGCACAACGCACTGCGATGTGAGGGAGCGTGTATCGACTTGACCTTCTGCCCGTATCAACACGACGATGCATGCTTGGCACTAACCCGGCTCAGTATGCTTGGCAACGACAAGGGAAAAGGCAAGGAGCGTGAGGCAGGCAAGCGCCGGCTCGTCTACCATATATCCTATCTACCCGTTTCGCCGAGCTAGAGGCCTCTGTGGCAGATCTTGCGGCTTTGCTGCGCGACTAGCTCGCCCGTGACCCCCAGCGGCCTAACATTCACACCTTGTCGGAGCCACGCACGCCCGCCCCCGGCGCCGCCGCGAAGCGCTCTCCGTCTGACGACCCCCCCCCCCCCCCCCCCCCGCGCGCCGGTACCGTCTGCTCGCCATCTCCCTTCCGACGGTGACTACTTCAGGTGGGAGGATTGGAAACCCGTCATTGCGCCCGGCTTCGTGATTCAGCCGGCGCCCGGTCTCTGCGACAACGGATTTTCACGACATTGCGGTTGACGAGACAAGCCGCATCGCGGCCGGAAAACGGCACTACTGGGCCACACTGGACCAGTACCGCTCCTGGACTCCTGGTATAGTGCTATGGCTTCTACGATATGCAGTCGCGCGCGGTCAGCGAGCCCCCCCCCCCCCCCCCCCCGTGCGTCGGACGTTGGCGTTTTTAAGGCGGCAATCGCGGCCTTCGGCTCCAATTACCAATGCCACCGCGAATTCCTCCAATGCCTATACCTCCGCCTCAAAATGGCGAGCGATGCGGACGCGGGGGACAAGACGCTCGATGAGATTACACGCGCTCGCCTCCTCCGGCCTCGTATTGAACAATGCATAAATGCTCATAAGCAGTAGTCAGACATCAGCCACCGTAATTGTTTTTTTTGAACAACGCTACGGACTGCTTACACATGCATGGATATGGATGCCGGTAATATGTACGCCACTGCTTAATATTCGCCGACCTATTCGAGGCTAGCAAATAATAGTATCACTATAAATTCATAATACAATAAGTAAAGATTACTGAATATACGTGATGCTGGTGGTTCTTGCGGGTGGTTCTTGATTATTCATGATATTACTACAAAAAATTTAGATAGTATTCAATTTGAACTTCGTTATGAGGCTCCAGAAAACCCAGGTCACTGTTAGTATCTTCACCATGACACATGATTTTGATACTTGATGTAAATCCCTGGTATCATCGCGTCATCATCAGCGCCGGCGCTTGCTGGTTGCAGGGCGGTCCGGCCGAGTGGGGTGTGTGGATGTGTGTGTGTGTGTGTGGGGGGGGGGGGGGGGGGGTTGTTCAAGCCAAACGAGCAAGCGCTGGCCACCGGTTAAGACCCGCCAACCAGCGGGCGCGTTCCAACACCCGCGCAAGGCATCGTGACAGCACCAGCACACTCGTCCACCTGGCATCGGACATGCCTTGTGGCGATTTGCAACAACGGCGAGCAATTTACTCCGTTGTAGTTTACTCAATATATATGCCCCACAAGTAATACCCGACTATGCGTGTATGCCCACCCGTACAGGCTTCTGCAATGTAATCTAGGTGGGACGCACAACCCGACATGCTCACCCGACCGCCTCACTCCTCACCAGCCGCTACCATGCTCTGCGTAAGCGGCCTACGCAGAGCCTGGTAGTGGTAGGCGGACTTTCGGCGTGGGTCAGTGGCGGCGGGAACCTGCACATCTTACTCCACATTTCTAAACTAAGGGCCGACGTGATTAGTGCGTCGGGACGTCAAGTGAGCACACCACTACATACGTCGCCGCGCAACTCGATGGTACCCCCCCGCTCCCCCGCGCGTGCGCGTTTCAGCGGCGAACGACCCTATCGACGTCAACATGTAGCGGAAGACCATACTCGAGCCCCGCTTAACTATCCCGTGTCCGAGTGTCCGACCACAGTGCAGCCCCGGCCCTTTCCCATGTCTGCAACCCCCCTTGGCTAACTAGGCTTTTTCCATCGGCACATTCCCCAGTATATTGCACGCGTGACAGAGCCCTATGTCAACCCCTTTCCCAACACACGCAGGTTCCGAGACATGCTCCCGTATCCGTCGGCTGCTTCTCACATGCTTCTCACAAGCCCACGCACATCTCCACGCAATCGAGCTCTGCGCCTTTCTCGACTTCATACAGCTTTTGGGCCCGTCCGCAACCGCCATCAGCCATGTCGATCCGGCCCAACAAGCCGTAGTCTTCCCGCCCGGACTCGGCGCTTGTGCGCAAACTAGTACTGCGACATGTAGCTGAGTAGTACTTTGCACAAGAATCGTGTCATTGTAATCAATAATAATTTGCGCCGTTTTTATGCCCGTCCGAGATAGTAACGACCGGGATCCTGACTAATTGCGCGCGAGTATCCGCTGTGAAATAATAGTTGCCACTTATTAGGCGGCGTTTCAGTGTGAGTCGTGACAACAAATACTCGTACATGTACCCGGTACGAGTTTACAGCTGCGGCTCGAAAGTACAGTCGCAATGATCTAAACATGTGATGGGGTTTCCAAACAATATAACTGTCCTAGTGGGACCCGTACGGTATGTTGATGGTTTCCGTACGAGCGGCCCCATCGCCCGTTTGCCCTGCGCTCCCGGCCGGGGAGCCACTTAGGACAGCCACAAGCAGCTCGCATGCCATCATCTAGCTCGCTGCCTTCGGCAGCGGCCTCGCGTACTTGTGCGCGCGACGGTCGCAGAGGTTGATCAAGTTCACACCGAGGTTCCGTTTCCCGGTAGTGAGTCATCGTGCCGCCCACATGCGTCACATCTTTGGCGGCGATAGACAGCCCCTCGGTAGTTTGGTTTTCCCGACTTGTGCGCCCGAAGTCGTTTTCCGTTCTTGTCAAGGCTTTGCATCAGTTAGGACGTTTTTGAGTAGTGGCGATGCGCACGGTATGGAAATAGAACGAGGAGGTCATCCCCGTTGGGGCTTTTTAAACCTCAACATCCGAAGCCGGATCGTAGTACGGGCTTTCGTGGGCTCCCGCAGTCGTAGTCAACTACTCTTGAGGTCAGGCGAGACGGAGGCGCTTCGTGCCATGGCCGCTGCTCGTCACGGTTGCCAACGACGACAACTACGCTTCTCGCAACGAATCGGCGCGGACTAAGGAGGACGCCCGTAGTGTCGTCAAGTTTGCCGTTTGCCGTCCTGCAAGACACTTCAACCCGGTCCGCGTGTCCTCGCAACATGGCACCGTGGCATACATCGACAATCGTTACACGTTGTGATTTTCCGAAAATGCCCGCGTAATTGGTCCGTTACGGGGATGGCGCCGCTCATACGCCTGTGTTTTGAGAGGCTCGTTGCCCTCGCCCTAACCGTGCCGCATCAACGTGTGATGTGGCTGCAATGGGAAGAGTCCACGCGGCTCGGTCTTCCTACATCAACGTCGTCGTCGCAAAGACCGCGACAACCTTCCGCTGCCCGCCGGGGGGCAGCTGTACCACCATGGCGTGCTCGGCGTCTCGTGGTGATTGTAACTACCCTTGACGGACTCTGGGCTTTAGACCTCGGCGGCCGTCGCTAGTGCAGCAGCGGCGGTTGGCTCGTCGTTACCCTCGACCCGACAACATTGGCATCGTTACGGGCCGGCGTAGGCTATCAGAGCCTCTACGCCGGCCGACCCCTTCCCGACGTCGCGACATCTAACCCCTGACAACACGAGCTGCCCGCCGGGGGGCAGCTCCGCCACTCAACACGACCTGTGCATTGGTGGCGTGAGTCATCGTAGGTTTGCGACTTGTGAGGTGGTCGGCAGCCGTCGCTGGTGCAGCGGCGGCTGCCGCCTCGCCACACTCCGCGATGCGAGACCCGCGTTGACAACTCACCGAGTCGGCGGGTCTTCAACGACGTCGCCGGCAACCGACCCCGACACACATAAGAACACGCACGGCACGACCACAGAGGGTCCCATGTGCCCGCGCTCCAAAGCGTTATGCGTTTCACGTGCCGCCCCTCGTCCGAGGCGGCGAGACAACCGCCGATGGTGATAGAAGCGGCCGTACACCGCCGTCGCCGCTCGGGGTTACGTGTCCACCCCTCGTAAAGTACACCGCAGGTATAGGTGCAGAGGTACGGTCGCGTCGCGCACATCGTACCGTACGTCACCTAGCTGTACGCGGCTCGTTCGTGCGCTCTCGCGCGCAGCTCGTAATCGTCTTACCTGTGCCGCTCTTCTGGAAACTCGTCGCCAACCTGGCCGTTCCTGTTGGCCTACATTTCCGGTTCGTGTGGTGCGACAAATGCCGCATGGCGCCGTCGGGAGACGGCCCGTTGATTTCGCGACACGACCGGCATATGTCGCGCCGGCGTTCGCGCTGTCAACAACTTCCATCCGCGTCTTTTCTGCGCCCACGCCTCGATCGAGGTTCTTAATCTCTTGGCGCGAGACCCTTATACAACTCAAGACATCTTCCGCCTTCGTTTAGTCGGCACGCCTGCCGACTGCCCACGCTCGCGGTCGTACTCGAACCGTGTGTAACTAGCAAAACCAGACTCGATTGCATGTTTGAAACCATCTAAACTAAATTATGGGGTTTCCCAACAACTCAACTGTCCTAGTACGATCCGTACGGTCAGCTTGTGCTTTCAACCAGTTTAGTTACCGGTACCATCATGCATGTTTAGCTAGGTACGCGCGCTGCCCATGCATCGCCCGCGAGACCTCGGCTCCCGGCCGGGGAGCTACTTAGAGCAGGTATCACCAGCTCGCCTGCCATCTTCCAGTTCGCTGCCTTCGGCAGCGCCCTCCTGTTTCCGTTCCCGCCCTGCAGGCTCCTCCGCAGACCCCCCCCCCCCCCCCCCCCCCCCCCCCTCCGCTTTTCGCTGAGCCTTCCTAGAGTCCTAGCCAGACAACTGCGCTTCTTCAGTGTGAACAGCCTCCGCACGCTTTTTGGCAGAACCATAATCGGTTTCATGTTCGAAATGACAATAACTGATGAGCGGCAGAAGTGCAGCATGACGCGTCATAAATTCAAACAACGGCCCGCGGGCGCGAAACCCCACCCCTGTCGGCCGATATGCCTCCACCTACATCACCCTGTCGTTGCTGGGAACGGTATACCCGCTGCCCTCGCCACTAGGCTTTCTTGCCGAACACAAGGCTTGTCCGCTGCCATCGCGACTGGATCTCTCAGCAGGCCGCCACCGCCGGGGTTGTCGCGTCGGATAGGGCGCGTCACAAAGCAGGCGCTGTGACAGCCGCCGCCCGCATACGCCGTTGGCCCACTGCCCCGTTGGTCTGCAGGCGTCTCGCGCCTCCCTTCGCCCCCCGGGGCACGATGCCGCGCAGCAGAGCCCTGGCGCGGCGGGAGGAGGCAGACGCCACGTCGTTGCGCGAGGGGGGCGGCGGCGGCTCCGTTTGGGCGTGGCGGCTTCGCGGGGTCGGCGAGCGTGGCCGTCTGCCCGCCCCCGCTGGCCGCGCTGGCGGGCGCCGTGGCGGGCTCGGTGGTGACAGCGGTGCTGCACCCGCTGGACACGCTCAAGGTGCTTGTGCAGGCGGGGGGGACGAGTGGGCGGCGAGCGCCACCTCTCCGGCGTCCTGCTCGCCGGGCTCCACAGCCGCGGCGTCGGGTTCCTGTACGCCGGCGTCTGGCCCGCGCTCGCGGCCTCGGCGCCCATCTCCGCCGTCTACACCTTCACTTACGAGGCCGCCAAGGCGCGGCTGCAGCGTCGCCTGCCTGAGAGGCCGGGATATGGGTCGGGCAGTGCGCCGCCGGCGCGTGCGCTAGCGTGGCGACCTCCTTTATATACACGCCCACGGAGTGCGTGAAGGCGCAGCTGCAGGTCCTTAACCACCCCCCCCCGGCCTCCATCTCGCGGCCGCGGCCGCTGTTGGGTTCTGTGATGGTAAGGAGGCGGTACACAGCGCTTCAACTCAGCTGATAGAGCGGCTGCTTGGGTGCAGGTGGGAAAATACGGGTCGCCGCGCCAGGCGGTTATGGGCATGGTGCAGCAAGGCGGCCCGCTCGCGCTTTTCCGCGGCTGGGGCGCCGTGCTGGCGCGCAACATCCCGCAATCCGTGATCAAGTTCATGGTGTACGAGCAGCTGCTGGCGGCGGCCACCCGCCCGGACGACAGCGCGGACCAGCGCACCGCCAAATCGCTGGTGTGTGGCGCGGCGGCAGCCATGACGGGCGCATGCGTTACCACACCAATCGACGTGGTCAAGACCCGCATCCAGGCTCAAGGTGCTGGTCCCCCCCCCCCCCCCCTCCCATCCTGTCCCCGGGGCCGTTACTATCAGCCACGAGTTAACATGGAGTCATACCGGTATACGCATATATACCTACATGTACTACTAGACCCCCACCTTTATGAAGTTATGAAAAACTATGTTTGTTGCAGACAATACTATATTTATATTTTGAATCAATTTCAGTACTTGTAAATTCATGCAAAATATGTTGCAAAGAGGGGCATGTGTGTGTGTGTGGGGGGGGGTGGTGGGGGGGGGGGGGGGGGGGTTATTTCCGAAAGTAAGAGAATGTTGAGTGCATAGCGGCATGCTATGGATAAAGGTGGCCATACCCATGGTGTTCATAGAGAAGATGCGCTGAGACTGCGGTGCGGCTCAGGCGCGTCGGGCGGCGCCGTGGCCACGCTGCGCACCATCTTGGCGGAGGAGCGCCTGCCGGGGCTGTACCGCGGGCTGCTGCCCCGGCTGGGCATCTACATGGCGCAGGGCGCCGTCTTCTTCACGGCGTACGGCGCGCTCAAGCACATGCTCGCGGCGGCGGCGGAAGCGTCGCGGCAGCGGCGCAGCGCAGTGCAGGCCGAGCTGACGGGGGTGGGGCTCCAGCGGGCACTGCTGCTGTAGGCGCCCGTGGGAGAGATGACAAGGCAGCCACGCTTGCGGGTTGGCGTGCTCCCAGTGTCATCTGCGAAAGCGATTACATTACTGTCTCCTGCAG
The DNA here is from genome assembly GCA_006384855.1 of Tetraselmis striata. NCBI lineage: Eukaryota > Viridiplantae > Chlorophyta > Chlorodendrophyceae > Chlorodendrales > Chlorodendraceae > Tetraselmis > Tetraselmis striata. Next base: position 16,312 of record VCJN01000234.1, on the reverse strand, counting down.
CTACGCCAACAGGTCTCTCGGTTCCCAATTGGAGGGTGCCCCAGCTGAGCACTCGCACCTCTTCCATCAGCGGCTTACATCGGCAGGCAGCGCCCAAAGCGGGAGGGGGCGCACAGCCCGTGGACACCAGCCGAGTGGTCACTGATACCACCATGGCAAATGCAGCGCGCAAGTGCTTTGTCATAAATGTGCAATATTTCCCCAGAGAGATGCGCGATAACTTGGGTTTGCTTATTGATTGCGGATGAATGTGCGACCACTCTCTCCTCTATGTAATAATGCGGCATTGAGCGTACTGCCACAGACCGCCTCGGCTCCCGGCGCTTTCTGCGTCACCGCCACCGAGCCCGCAGGCCAAACGTGCATGGCATTCCGATATGGAAGGTGCTTCTTGCCATCATATCGGCCTGTATAGTAGGCACCGCCATGACTAGGCGTGGTAAATGGCGGATGATGACAACATGTCAGGGGTCCTGGGTTTGGGGCAGAGAGACACCCAGGGGGCATTCCACAGCGTCAGCGCCACGCCAAACAAAGGACAGGCTTGCCGATGTCACATTTGAGGGGCTGCATTACATGATTGACCGGACAGTGAGAGGAGTCGCACCGCAACTAGTGTAATGGGATCCCAGAGATCAAAACCCCTACTGGTACAACTCTTCAGGGGTCATTATAAGTATTCCTGTAACCTACGGAAGGAGTCAGCACTTGCACTATTGAAACCCTACGGCATCGTCTGTTGTGGCTCGTAAACCCTACGGTGCCAACCTTTGGCAGCCAGTGCCCCGATTGCGGGCCTCGCTTGATGGATCATTTCATCTGTAGTATCCGGTGGCGCGCCAGAGCGCTCACTCAGCCCTCGATGCAGCGGTGCTTCTTCTTCAACTTGAACACCTGGCCCGCGTGCACGCCGCACAGCTCCGGCTCCGCGGCCAGCACCGCCTCCGCCACGGCCGGCAGCTTCTTGCTGTCCAGCTCCGCCTTGGCCAGTATGTCGTTGCCTTGCTGCAGCAGGCGGCGAACGGCCCATGCCGCGGGGGCCGGCGCGGGAAGGCAGCCCTCGCATGCTGCCGGCTCCGCCAGCCCCTCTGCGCCCCGGAGGTCGCCCACCAGCCAGGCGCCCAGCCTCTTGCCGGCGGCCTTGCTGGGCATGATAAACTCGAAGTGCCCGACGTCCGCGTGGACCTTCTTGCCGGGGTGGGCCCCGCAGCCATGGATGCGCTTGCGCTCGGGGAGCACCTCCACCTCCCGCAGCCGGTCCATCTCCCCCGCGGAGGAGGTGTTCAGGTCCAGCCGCTCCGCCACGGCACCGACCACCGTGCGCGACACGCCGTCCCAGCGCTTGCTGGACACCTTGGGCACGCGCAGCGACCAGGTGACCACCCAGTACACGCCACACACGGCAGTGGGGATGGGCGTGGGTGCTGGGGTAGGAGCTGGAGTAGGGGCTAGCGTGGGTGCTGGAGTGGGAGCTGGCGTGGGTGCTGGGGTAGGAGCTGGGGAAGGGGCTGGGGTAGGAGCTGGTGCAGGGGCTGGCGTCGGAGAAAAAGTGGGGGCTGGGGTTGGGGCGGGAGTCGGGGTTTGGGCAGGGGTAGGGTTGGGGGGCGGAGTAGGGGCATCGGTAGTCGAAGGCGTGGTCGCTGGCGGAGTGGTGGGTGCTGGGACTGGGGTGGGGAGCGGCAGTCGGGGCAGATGTGGGCGCGGTGGTGGGAGCTGGGGTCGGTTCCAGAGTGGGAGCTGGAGAAGGGGCTTGGGTAGGAGATGGAGTGGGCGCTGAGGTAGGGGCAGATGTTGGCGCTGGTGTCGGCCCAGGGGTGGGGGCAGGGGTGGGAAGAGTGGTGGGCTTGGGAGTGGGCGGCGGGGTGGGGGTGGGGCGAGGGGGGTGCTTGCCCGGCACCACCACTCGCACGCTGCTCCCGTTGATGGCCACCCGCCCGTAGACGCCCTGGAACTGCGCGGAGAAGATCTTTGTGTTGCCGCTCAGCAGCTCCTCCGCAAACTCGGCGGCCTTCCACTCACCCGGCATGTCTGAGCGGCGAGCGGGAGGAGAAATTCATTAAGGCGAACTCAAGAATTTATATAGTAAGGATAAGGAAAATGTGAACCTTGCCTCAAAATCAATTATCATAGTACAGCGTGATGTGTGACTTTAAACTACATATTTCTCATGTACATACCGTAGCCACGCTTTGGTATCGATATATACCCCCCCCCCCCCCCCCCCCCACCCCACCCCCCAAGACCACAAAAGTGCATTATTCTACATCAATAAGGATAAATCACGAATTAATCACGGAATAACCGGCTAGACAATGAAAAACAATTAATTATTTGTGTGACCTGCAAACGCAACTACATGTTATATGTTTTCAGTATTAATAAGTGTAAAGTGCTGAAAGCGGTGGGGGAAAAGTGGGAAGTTGAGGGAGGGAGAGAGAGAGAGAGACAAAGAGACAAAAAGCTGTTGTTTTAGGACTGATGTACAACCGGAGGCTCCCTCTGGGTCCACTCGCCTCTGCGGTCTTCCATGTTGCAGGTGAAGATCACCTCCGTCTCCACAACCACACCGACGGGCTCCTCATCCGCGGCGTTGCCCGTTCCCACAAAAGACGTGCCGGGTTCAGGTTCGACGCGGGTGATGCCGGCGATGCGCACCGTGGCGCCGGAGCGCGCGGCGGGGCTAACGGCGCGCAGAAGGTCCTTCGCGTATGACCTTTCGAAGGCGCGGCGGTGTGCCGGCTCAGCCATCTGGCTCAGTAGCTCCTCCGCCACAATGGCGTCGAACACGACCGATGCCTGCAGAGCGCCGCGGTGGCGCTCCATCCACAGGTCGAAGCCAAGCGCGGCGCTCATCAGCAAGACCAGGGCCACGACGGAAAGCATGCCGCAGCGACGAACGCCGAGCGGCGCCCACGCGGGATGGGACAACACCCGCACTTCGTCTCCCACGCGCGCGGTGTCTGGCTCGCCGCCCGTCAGGCGAGACCACCAGAAGACGCCCCCGCGGGGTGCGCCGAGGTCTCCTATTGAGCGTAACGACCTCTCGCCACCCATGCCGTCCTCTTCTTCGGCGTCCACGCGGTGCTCGACTGGCCCGCCGCCGGCGGCGCCATCTGCGCTACGATGAGTACCTGTACTCGTCGAAATACTACGGCGGGCAGTGTTGGGCGTACTCGTACCCGTACTCCCTGCTGGGTTCCGCCGTTCGTCGTCGTCGTCGTCGTCACCGCCCTCCTCGCGCGGGGGACTGCCGACGGCTGGCAGCGGCGGTAGCGGCTCATCTAGCAGCAGCGGCTGCTGCAGAGCGGAGAGCGCTCCCGACCCATGAGGTGCCGGCCTGAAGGCAGGCATCGTGCGCTTGTCGGGGCCTGCGCAGGTGCAGCTTCAGGCACACTGCTACTGCTACACGTTATATTTGCTGTGTCGAGAGGGTTGATGATGCTCCTCGGGCGTGGCGGGCGACTCGGAAGGGTCGCGTGGTTTCGCAGACCGTGGGCCACGAGATATGTTTTAGCGCGATCCTGCAGGGCCTCAGCCGCTGCTGGGACAAATCAGAAGACTTCCAGAGACTCCAGCCCGCAACCCCACTCCGACCCTGCTCAGTGTTGCGTATTGTCTATGGGGTTGACACGGGAATGATGAGAAAGCGCAGAGTGATCCTTACTGGTATCCGTAATATGGCAGCGAGGCCGCGCGGGTGGCTGACAGGCGATTGGCACGAGATTACAGCACGCGGATACTGGTTCCTGATCACGTGATAATCCTTAAGATATTCTGCTTATTAAAGATGTAGCAGGCGCTTTTCCTTCCTCAGTGCCAGTACGGGTACTATCCGTGCGTTCTGTGGAGGCTACTTTCCCTACTAACCCGGTTAACTTTCAATTAACCAAACCCGGGAAAACAGCACAAGTTTCATGCGATGGGTCTACTGTAATGTAGGTAATAACAAGTACAGCGACACCACCCCTATAATGACATCCCCTGTTTATAGTGACACACCCCTATAGTGACGGGGGAGAGGGGGAACAAACTGGCCGCTTAACACTAGGGGCAACATCTCAGCGTCTTCTCATGTTCCTGCTTCCACCCCGCAGTCGATGTAGAGGACGTTTCTGATTGCCTTTTATTTTGGTGATTTCCGATATCGCCTTCTGCTGCTAGCTCATGTAATCATCAGGAGCAGATACACTAGGGGCAACACAATTGCAGTGACACGACGGGCTTAACGCTGGGAAAATCAGGGTTTTTACAGGTTTACGCCCGGTTGCAGCCCGCCCGGCCGGTTGCGCCCGGCGGCACTACTACCTGTACGCGCGCGGCAGCGGCGCCCCGCTCGGCAGCCCCAGGTGCGCAGTGCCGCCGCCGCCGCCGCCGCCGCCGTTCTTGGGCGGCCAGCCGGCACTTCCCCTCTAATTGCCCTTCGCACCCCGCGAGCAAAGGTCGCGTCCGGCAGGATCTGGCGCCCGAAACGGCACGATGACTAGGAAGAAGCGGAGGGAGGTCACCTGTTCGTACGTAGACTACGGGCCAGACGCCCCCCACTGGTGCCCCGGCCGTGACCTCGACCGGCATCCCTTGCAGGCATGCGGCCAGCCAGGGTGCAAGTCGGACCCAGAGGACTTCGGCTATCTAGCGGGGGCGAACATGCTCCACCCCGCGTGCGAGCGAGCCTTCTGCGACACGTAGGGATCCGTGTGGTACATAGAGCAGATTACGGATATGTATTGGAGACACACGCCGGCGTCCGTCGACGGACGGGCGGCGAGGCGGACGGGTGACGGTCGTCCGGCATCCGGCGACGGACGAACGACGGCGTCCGGCGTCCGGGTCCGGTCCGCGCGGCGGGCTCGGCGCTTCGCGCCTTGCCCGCCCCATAGACCTGACGAACGGCGACGACCGGCCCGACCGGCGGCGGCCGGGCGGCCGGGCGGCCGGCGACCGGTATTACTACCCGGATACCTGCCGGACCTGTACCGGTGTGAATTACAAAAATGACAGTTCCCCAGAATTAGAAAATCAACACAGCAAGCCGCCTAAAAGCGGCCCGCATCCCGCATAAGGCGGGATGGATGAGTGATGAGTCCGGGCCACGCGAGCACGTGTGTGTGTGGGTGATCCTCGGACGTGCTGTGCAGCTTCAGCAACGGGATGGCAGATGAATCTGCGCCGTCTGATGAGGCAGCGAGCGCGCTCTCGAGCGGCCACCAAGCTCAGGACCCCGAGGAAATCTCTTGCGAGCAAGGCCTCCTGGTGAGCCCGGGTGATGCACCGAGTGCCCCGCGATGAGAGGGCACCCCGATCTGCAGCCAAGCATGCGATACCACGCACTGTGCGGTGCACCCCCTTGCTCACCTCACCCATTGTGCCGAAGACCATGCCCGTGTACTCCGACATGTCCAGGATGTCTCGAAGAGGACCCTTCTGTCCGGGCTCTGTGTTGTGTCATGCCGCATCCCGCGCAGCCAACCCCCGTTGTATGTCGCCCAACAGGGAGCGCTCAAACCGATCCACAGCCGTGGCCCGGGGCACTGAAGTGTACTTGACCCCGTACCGCATAGTCTTGAACTCCAACAGCGTGGACTTCAAGCTCGGGGGATCATAGCTCCCGGTCACGACGTTGAACGCCGGAAGGGAGAGCTCTGCGTCCGGCACTAGGTCCTTGAGCTCATCCATGGGTACGGTGTTGCCGAGAGGCACTGCCTGCTGGAACAAGTCATCCACCTCCCGCCGTATTGCGATACCTAGGTCGTGAACACAGTGATCGCGGAAGGCATCTGCGATAGCGTCGTGCTGTACACGCCAGTGAGCGTCTCCAGGCGCCGGGAGGTTCATGAGCGCGTCGCCGTATAGATCAACAATGACAGGGTTGTGCTCTGTCGAGGGCAGAATGATCTGGCACCCAACCACCGGGGCCAAGCACGGGCTAGGCACAAAGAAGTACCCGGCAGCGACCTCCCGCAGCTCATGCGGAGTCATGGCTGTTCGCGCGGTGGGGATGGCCACTGTCCACATGCATGACGCCGCGTCGGACCCGTATGTACCGGTACAGGTAGTAAGCAGCAGGTACGAGTACAGGTAAGCGCGACGGCGCTATTTTGGCCTGCGATTTTGGCCTGCGCGGAATTATCACGGAAACTACAACGGATACATACATTTTGGATCTATCTACCGATCTATGCGAAACCGTTCCGAAAGTCGGCGACAGACAGTCAGACAGACACAAAGACACACACAGACACAGACACAGACAGACACATACACATACACATACACATACACATACACATACACATACACATACACATACACCGACACCGACACCGACACACAGACATAGACACAGACACAGACACACAGACACGGACACACAGACACGGACACACAGACACACAGACACACACACACACACACACACACACACACAAAAACACACACACACACACACACACACACACACACACAAACACACACACACACACACACACACACACACACACACACACACACACACACACACACACACACACACACACACACACACACACACACACGCACACACACACACACACACACACACACACTCACGGACTCACCTCATAATTAATATGATAGGATAATATTCTATTTGCCCAAGGGGGCACTGTTTGCCAAAGAATATCACCTCGCTTACATTGAAGGCTAAGACAAGAACCACGGGCTTGGCTTGGGTGTCTCCTAGTGCAGAAAGATGGTTGAGGGTGGGTGGGTGCGCAAGCCGGTTGCGGCGAGCGAAAAGCAGAGAGTGCCAGTGCTCGAGGGTGGATCCCTCAGATCGTGGTGATGGTGCGGGCTGGCAGGCCTTATAGTCCGTGATGCGCCGACCGCGGGGGTCGTGCGCAGTATAACATAGCAAATGTACTGTGAACCTCTAGATGACTATAGCTAACCATTTCCCCAAGGGGGCGCTGTTTGCCAGAGACGAAAGCCAAAGGCTAGCAGCACAGGTAGCTTAGTCCAACGGCTGGACGGTGACGAGCCAACCGAAGCACCTCCGGGCCGCAGGAGTCGGCCGGGCGCATGGTCGGGTCGATGTACTTCCCTGTAACCACGTCGATGTTCTTCGACCAATCGCCCGTGTGTCTGATGGCCGGCAAGGCAAGGCCGACGCAGCTTGCTGCGAAGGCCGCGCCCTTGCGCAAACCGTGCGATGTCCACTTGAAACCGGGGGGCGGCCAGGCGCCCGCCGCCAGGTAGGCGTCCCGCAACCACTCAGTCGGCGAGGGTGGCCGAGAGTGGCCAAGTGGCGGAAGGCTCCAGCGGGGAGACGCTCCCGAAGTTGGGCGGCGGGCTGGCGCCGTAGAAACGGCGGCTAGAGGCGTCGCGACTGGTGGAGTACCAGTCCAACAGGTCCGCGGGGTCCGGAACGTCGGCGATGGGCAGGTGCAGCATGAGGCTTAGCGGAAACCCTATTACGTTGGTCGCCTTCTGCTTGCGGACGTACAAAAGAATGCTCCCGGATGGCCGGTCTACCACCAAATCACCGGTCGCGCAGCTAATTCCGGACTCCGTGCGGCATACGAGGACGTACGACGTGATCCTCGCGAGCGCGGCCATAGAGGCGTGGATATCTGCGATATTAGCGGGTTCCATCCCACACCAATGTTCGCCGAAGTTCAATCGCGATGTCCATGATGTCGGCCGCAATGGGCGCGGGCAAGGCGACGCGGGCGTCCTTCTCCACCGGTCGCTCCTGCTGGATGGCCCGGCCGCAGCGCGCGTCGGCCACCATTTCGCCGAGGGCAACATGCTGGCGCTGGTGGTCGCGGAAGACAATACTTGTTGATGGACGAATAGTACTGCAAGAGGGAGTCCGCGCCGACGGTACCATGCAGGCCCAGCCAGGCAGTGTAGCGGGCGATCGTGCGTGGTGGTAGTAGCCTGCAGCGGGCGTAAGCCCTCCTACGCGCATAACGTAGCGAAAGAGCGCATGGCGCTGTCGTAGTTGCGGTATAGGTGCCGGCAGCCAGCGAACCCGTAAGCAACCCGAGCGCCGCTTGACCAATGAATGTCGTCGGTCCCCAACAAGCCCCATAGCGTAGCTCGGCCATCGATCATGTCCAAGGCGCTTTAGAGTCCGGGCGCACGGCAAGCCGGTAGCGCGCGCGCCGCGCGTGGGACAGGCGGCCCGGGTTTTATGCACCGTACTGTAGCGACGGATGCACGGCCAAGGACCGGCCTAGCGACCCACGGCGGAGGTGCAGCCAGGCCGGCGTGGCAGCCGAAAGGCCACGACGCTCGTTCCCCGCCGTCCAGAAAAGAAGAGGTCGCGGGTAGGCGGGTAGACGATCGTCTCGGTGGCGAGGTCTTTCAGCAGTTGGTACCAACGTCGTCCTGGCCAGTGCGGCGCGATGACCGTGGCGGCTGCGCCCGACTGTCGCAGGTTGTCCGCCAAATCGTGCAACAACGTCCACGGGGGATTGCAATAATTGCGTTCCCCGCGCCACAATTCGTCCGGCAAATAATGAAGAGAATCCACCGCTTCGAAGCGTGGGTCGCGTCAGCTAGCACTGTGAGATTCAGATGTGACGTAAACGTGCCCTACTGGTGACGAACGACGACATACGGGGACGATACGGGACGGACGAGGGACGTAGATTTCATACCGGGTAGCGACGACTATCTCGCGCGACTTGTAACGTACTGTATAAATTTCTCGTTTCGATAATTTCATCAAATTGATATGCGCACGCGGGCTCGCGTGTCGCGCGCCGACGCGGAGCCCCCGGGCTAAGTACAGGCGGCTGCACGTACTCGCTGCACATCCTTGCACATCCCTGCACATCCGCTGCACATCCGCTGCACATACAATGCTGCACATCCATGCACGCGCATGAATTACGGGGTAGCCTGGCGGTCACCGCCGCTCACCGCTGAACCAAGCGCGGACAGCCGCGCACTAGCATTTGTGCTCCCTGCCGGTGGTGGGCTACATCCACCCCAACTCTCAACCCCCCCCCCCCCCCCCCGCCGCGCGCGCGCGGCAGCAGGCATGCCGGGAGAGGGATGGATATCGAGTGCGTCGAAGAATGGCGTGTACACATGCAAGCACTGCCATGGTATCGTGACGGGCAGTAGTGAAAGGACGGCGCGAGAGCGGCACTTCCGGAAATACCCGAACTGTAGCCACTCGTTGAAGCGTGCGGCTAAGTTGCACCGCAAGGCCGCCTTATTACAAGCAGCAGCAGCAGGGCGGCAGCAGCAGCAGCAAGCGGCGGCAGGGGCGGCAGCATGAGTAGCTGCAGCCGTCGGAAACGGCCCGCCGGCGCCGGTCTCGGAGGACGATGTGATGGGCGTGGAGGAGGACCCCGTTGGCGAAGACGGTATGGACATCGACGCGCATGCGTGGCCGCCGGCGGACGTGGAAGCTGCCGATGAGGGCGTGATACGGAAAGGCGATCCCGGTGACTTCTACATGAAGGTCATCGCCCCGAAGTTCCGGGGAGTATGGCACTACGGCGTGATAACCGGCGTCGTTACCGAGTGGGTGTTGGAGGACTACGGCGGGGCGACCCAGTGGCGCGCTGTTTTCGAGGACGGTGACATTGTGGACCTTCTGCGTTCAGAGGTGAGTGGGCCCGGCCTGCGTGCTGGTGGCACCACTCAGCTGAGGTTGTATGGAATCACACGCACCCGCCCGGTCCGCGTGGCAGGTTGTGGAGGCTATGGCGGCTGCCCAGGAGCACCCCCCTGTGGATGCGGACGGGGATGCTCGCTTGGTAACCGTCCCTGAAGGCGATGACTTGTCCAGTGAATCACGCACCTTGCCCGGCGTGCGTTCAACACAACCCGGCTGGCGGAGGCCAAGCAGAACACTGGCTGCCATGGCGTGTGCCAGGTGCATGTGGTCCTGGGCTATGTCAGCATGGTCAACCTCTTCCCCCTCGCGCCGTTCCACCTGTTTTTTTTAGCTTGGGAAGGGACTTCTGGAGGAAATTTGTCACCGTGCAGGGCCACATTGGATTCCGAGCTATGAAGCAGGAAGACCGGCGCCATGCTTTAGTCCTGATACCCAGCAACTTTGGACGCAGGTTGCGCCCTTCGTTTGCGGTGTCCAAGAAGTCGAAAGGTAACCCCCCCCCCCCCCCCCCGCCGGGCGTGGGCGTGGGCGTGGGCGTGACGGCATTCCCCTCCATGACTGCAGGGTCAGGCAAGGTGATGGTGCAGTCCGGCTGGGTCATGGAGGACTGCTTGCACCACATGGAAACGTGTTCCATTCTTACCGCCGGTCCGCTGTTCGAGGAGACCCGGGTGAAGGCGATCATGACCGAGAAGGAGCTCGCGTCCCCAGCGGTGGTGCGTTCGGGGTCGCAGCTGGCGGTGCTTGGGCACATGTACAAGCGCAAGGAGCTGTGTGGTTCGTCACGCGGTGGGGGTTGCAGAATGTGGTGACGGAGGAGGACGGCCCCGAGCGCAAGGCGCAGGTGGACGCGCTCACCAGGGAGAGGAGGACTCGATACCTAGCGCGGCGCCAAGGCGCGGCGGCCGGGGCAGCGCGGCGCCAAGGCGCGGCGGCCGGGGCAGCGCGGCGCCAAGGCGCGGCGGCCGGGGCAGCGCGGCGCCAACGCGAGTGGGATGGGCGGGGCAGCGGTTGCTACCGAGTGAGGCTTAGCATCGTTTGCAGTAGCAACGCAGCCTTTCCGGTTGCATAGTGTGACACCCACTGTGAGATTCAGATGTGACGTAAATGTGCCCTACTGGTGACGAACGACGACATACGGGGACGATACGGGACGGACGAGGGACGTGGATTTCATACCCAGTAGCGACGACTATCGCGCGCGACCTGTAAAGTACTACATGAATTTCTCGTTTCCATAATTTCATCAAATTGATATGCGCACGCGGGCTCGCGTGTCGCCCGCCGACGCGGAGCACCCGGGCTAAGTACAGGCGGATGTACGCACTCATTGCACATCGCCGCACATCGCTGACCGCACATCGCTGACCGCTGACCCCGCGGTGTGCCGCGATGTGCGGCACGACGGGCGGAGGTGTGGGCGGATGTAGGTGGTATGGTAGGTGGTAGGCGGTAGGTGGTGTTCGTAGGTGCGCGTTTTAATGCAGCCGCCCTAACTGCTGATGATTGTGTAACGCCCCAGCACGCGCATGAAGTACGGGGTCGCCTCACGGTCACCGCCGCTCACCGTTGAATCAAGCGCGGACAGCCGCGCACTCGCATCTGTGTTGCCTGCCGGTGGTGGGTTACATCCACCCCAACTCTCAACCCCCCCCCCCCCCCCCCCGCCCCCCGCGCGCGGCAGCAGGCATGCCGGCAAAGGGATGGATAGCGAGTGTGTCGAAGGATGGCGTGTACACATGCAAGCACTGCCACAGCATCGTGACGGGTAGTAGTGAAAGGACGGCGCGAGAGCGGCACTTCCTAAAATTCCCGAACTGTAGCCACTCGTTGAAGCGTGCGGCTAAGTTGCGCCGCAAGGCCGCCTTATCACAAGCAGCAGCAGCAGGGGCGGCAGCAGCAGCAGCAGCAACAGCAGCAACAAGCGCGGCAGCAGGAGTAGCTGCAGCCGTCGGAAACGGCCCGCCGGCGCCGGTCTCGGACGACGGCGGCTCGAAGGTGGACGATGTGATGGGCGTGGGGGAGGACCCCGTTGGCGAAGACGGTATGGACATCGACGCGCCTGCGTGGCCGCCGGCGGGCGTCGCACCCGCGATGAGGGCGTGATATGGAAAGGCGATCCCGGCGACTTCTACATGAAGGTCATCGCCAAGAAGTTCCGGGGAGTATGGCACTACGGCGTGATAACCGGCGTCGTTACCGAGTGGGTGTTGGAGGACTACGGCGGGGCGACCCAGTGGCGCGCTGTTTTCGAGGACGGTGACATTGTGGACCTTCTGCGTTCAGAGGTGAGTGGGCCCGGCCTGCGTGCTGGTGGCACCACTCAGCTGAGGTTGTATGGAATCACACGCACCCGCCCGGTCGGCGTGGCAGGTTGTGGAGGCTATGGCGGCTGCCCAGGAGCACGCCCCTGTGGATGCGGACGGGGATGCTCGCTTGGTAACCGTCCCTGAAGGCGATGACTTGTCCAGTGAATCACGCACCTTGCCCGGCGTGCGTTCAACACAACCCGGCTGGCGGAGGCCAAGCAGAACACTGGCTGCCATGGCGTGTGCCAGGTGCATGTGGTCCTGGGCTATGTCAGCATGGTCAACCTCTTCCCCCTCGCGCCGTTCCACCTGTTTTTTTTTGGCTTGGGAAGGGACTTCTGGAGGAAATTTGTCACCGTGCAGGGCCACATTGGATTCCGAGCTATGAAGCAGGAAGACCGGCGCCAGGCTTTAGTCCTGATACCCAGCAACTTTGGACGCAGGTTGCGCCCTTCGTTTGCTGTTAGGCTCTAGCTTAAGCCTGTTCTTTAGGCCCTTTAGGATGCAGCGGAAGGATTTAGAAAGTATGGCCAGTCTCTTCTGGTTACAGGGGTTCCTGGGTTATAGTTCTGTCTCTGAATTCTCCTAGTAGACTTGTCCGAGGCGGTATTTATACCCGCCGAGGTCATAGTCATACCTGTGCTATGTTAGCCGGGTGTCATGGGATACCCGTGCTGTGTTAGCCACGTAAGGCTTGAGTCAGAGAACTCTAGAGAATTCCAGAACAGTCTTCGGCCTTATACTACTAATATTTACGCCCGCAATACTAATATGTACAGCGACTCCGCGGATGCGTAGTCGTACTACCTTTGCGGGGTTATACCTGCTAGTATAGCAGAACATTATGGCTATAGGGAAACGGAGTATAACACTCTCTCCCCCTTAAGCACAAGCGTCCTCGCTGTGCAGGTGTCACAGAACTACAGGAAACTACAGTCTTGGTCTTGATTTTTTGAAGTTCAGGCGGAAGGTACTCGGCTTGGGTAGCGATTCCGGAACCGAATGAAGTCTGGGCTCTCAGTAAACTGTCGGTATGGTTTAGACAGTAAGAACGACCGGAAAATGTCCAGGTGCTTGACTCCGCGTAGGGGCTCCCAGGTGTCTTCGCTTGGTACGTTGTACGGGAACGCCCATCGCACTCGAAACAGTAGTCCAGTGCCATTGTTGTTGAAGGCAACATCGAGTATGTCCTGAACATGGAATCGGTTTGCGTCATGGACAATCGGTACTCGTTCAGACTTCGCCGGTTGGTCAGGGTTGTCATACCACTTCTCCAGCATACTCGCGTGCACCACGTCGTGGACTCGTACGCCCGCAGGTAGTTGCAATCGGAAAGCAACTGGTGAGATCTGCTCTGTAATGACGAAGGGGCCCACGTAGCGATCGCGTAGCTTAGCACAGGGTTGCTGAATAAACTTCAGATGAGACGCCTTCAGCTTAACTCTGTCGCCGGTCTTGAATGGTACGGGTAGTCGTTTACGATTAGCTGCAGTCTGCATACGAGTTTGAGCCTCCAGTACGCAATCATGCGCGAAGCGATGAAGCTCCTGTACATACTTGACGTGTTCCGGAAGAGCTCGAGTTGGCTCGGTTGCGAGTTGAGTAGTAGCAGGTGTAGTCGGCTCGAATCCCAAAGTCGCCTTGAAAGGGGACATAGTAGTCGAAGTCGACTGAGCAGCGTTGATCGCAAACTCCACGTTGGTGAGGTGGTTGACCCAATCATCGTGCAGGGGGTGCACGTAGCAGCGTAGCACTTGCTCCCAAGTTGGTTAGTGCGTTCCGTCTGGCCATCGGTTGCTGGATGAAAAGCTGTAGAGATGTTCAGCTTAGTACCCATGGTCTTGAACATATTTTGCCAGAATTCCGACATAAATCTGGGGTCTCGGTCAGAGATGAGTTTAGCCGGTAGGCCGAAATGACGAAAAACTGAGCGATGCATAATCTCCGCCAGGCCTTCAGCAGTAACTGTCTTCGTAGTTGGCTCAACAATTACTCGCTTTGACAGTAGACATACGAAAATCACTACTGAGTCATACCCCTGGCACTCCGGAAGATCTGTGATTAAATCCAGGGATATTACCTCAAATGGTCGTGACGGTACGTCATGGGGCTGAAGTAAGCCGTATGGCTTATGCCGGGCCGCCTTAGTACGTTGACAGGTAGGGCAGCGTCGCACGTAGTTAGTGACAGTCTGTTTCATACGGGGCCACCAGTACAGTTCCACAGTACGCGCCAGTAGTCGTCGTCCTCCTGGGTGTCCAGCAGTAGGCGCGTCATGTAGTTCGTACAGTGCTCGTTGTCGCAGGTCCGCCACATTTGGTACGTAAAGTCGTGAGCCGTAGGCGTACAGTAGACCATTACTGTGACGTACTAGCCAGGATGGTAAAGCCTTCCGCGATTTCAGGTACTCGTCGGAGTCATATGCGGTCTTGATTTCGTCGTAAAATTTGTTGTCCGCCTGTAGTCGCGACTCCATAGCAAATAAAACTGAATTTATTTCGCAGTCAGCCTCGTCTTCTGACCAGTTGTTCAGCAGATCTAGCTTCTGTAGCGCATCCTTCAAGTCGGGTCGCCGAGAGAGGGCGTCCGCATGATTGGCAGCTCCTCGCTTGTAGACGATGTCCATATGTCGTTGGTAAGGCGCAAACACTTGCAGCCATCGTACTTGCCGCGTCGACAAATCGCGTTGGCGAAAGAAGTGCCGTAGCGTGTCATGGTCGGTGATGACCGTAAAGCCCGCCGCTCCATCAAGGTAGCATCGGAACTTGATGAGTGCATCACGAACCGCTAACAACTCTTGCTCATGTACCGGGTAGTGAACTTCGTGTTTGTTCATCTTGCGTGCATGGTACGCGACAGGTCGAAGTCCTGAGCCTTGATCTTGCAGCAGCACAGCTCCCACTGCAAATCCAGAAGCATCTGTGTACAATGTGTAACGGGCGTCCGCAGATGTGTCCGGTATACTCAGTACAGGTGCTCGTACCATTGCATCCTTTAATGCACGAAACGCCGCATCAGCACGAGGCGTCCACACAAACTCCGGTTGATTCTTCGTCAGGTCATGTAGTGGCGCCGCAATAGCCGCGAAGTTATGGATGAACTTGCGGTAATAGCCAGCAAGGCCGAGAAAACCTCGTACGTCCTTTACTGTCTTCGGCACGGGCCACTGTTGAACTGCTTCCACCTTCCGGGGGTCCATCTTGATCTGTCCTGCTTCGACGATATGCCCCAAAAACTCCACGCTAGTACGGCCGAACGAACACTTCGACAGCTTGATATGCAAGTGGTGTCGTTGCAACTCCCGTAGCACCAATCTGATGTGCTCGAGATGCTCTTCAGCTGTCTTGCTGTAGATCAGCACGTCGTCCAGGTATACCACGCAGAATTTGCCGAGATATGGGCTCAAAACACGGTTCATCATGGTCTGGAATCCGGCTGGGGCGTTTGTCAAGCCGAAGGGTAACACACAGTACTCGTAGAGTCCATAGTGTGTCCGGAACGCTGTTTTGTGGATGTCTTCCGGTTTAATTCGTACTTGATGGTAGCCTTTATACAGGTCCAGAGTACTGAAAATAGTCGCACCATGCAATGAGTCCAATAATTCGTCGATGCGAGGAAGCGGGGGTCCGGTCTTTCTTCGTAAGGTCATTCAATTTACGGTAGTCCACACACATACGCAGAGTGCCGTCTTTCTTACGCACAAATAAAATTGGGGCGCCGTAGTTTGACTTGGACGGACGAATCCACCCTTTTGCCAACAATTCCTCAATTGTGACCGTACCTCCTGCAACTCCGCTGGTGACATACGGTACGTTCGTTCCTTGGGGGGTTCATCACTCTCCAGGTTGATCTCAAAGTCGAACTCGCGCTCCGGTGGCAGGTCAGTAGGCTCCGCGATGATGTCTGCAAACTCCATAAGGGACTCCTTGAGCTCCTCGGTCCACTCGGTCGACTGGTCCGTGCGCAGTTCAGCTACCGCATCGAACACCTCGCCGTACCGCAACAGCAAACAGTTCCTCGCCGCGACTCTTCCTCATTTCCTTCGCCATCTTAGCCGCGTCCAGGTTGGTTTAAACCGTCGTAGGTACTGTTATACTGTTTCCGCTGTAGCAATGTGTTGTCCAGTCTTCCGGGTTTAATAATTTTAGCAGTCCAGTCGATGTCCAGGATTAACTGTTGCCAGCCAAAGCGTTGTCCGAGAATAATGTCGAATTTCTCCAGGTCGTGTAACTATAAGCGTCCAATTTATGAGTCGGAAAGCTCCTACGGTAAGTACTTTCGCTCCTCAGCCGTTTGGTACTGGTACTCATACTGCCGTTCGCCAGTTTTATACGGTGTTTTCCTCCGGATACTGTAGGGCACTGATGCAATTGCACCCATTCGGTAC